>BDIU01000047.1:0-195350 GCA_002118135.1 Trebouxia sp. TZW2008 | reverse complement strand
GCATACTTCACACAAATGCAAGCAGGCTTGCGCTAAGGAATCTTGCACTGCCCTCTCCATGACTGCAGCTCAAAGAGATCAGAACTCTGCTCAGATGTTGTAGCAAGCATGGCAGCCATAAACAGAATGTTGCAAGGTGGTTCACGCAATTTTTCTGCTCCCATCTGCAATGAGCCTGATCACCATCAACTCACAAGAGCCTTTAGCTGAGCGCTTGCTGCTGTCATGTCAGGTACATTCCCTCAGAGGTGCTACAAGGGACTGTGACTGATCTGCACAAAGCAGACATGTTCATGCTGGGAATTACCATGTATGAGCTGGTCACCCTGCAGGACCTGCCAACAGGTAAATTTCTGGCATAATTTGTTACTCAATTGCATCTGCATTGCAGTACATGCTGTTTGTGGCGGTGGCAGCATGAGGCCGATGTCAATTTGTTTGATGTCACGCAACTGCCAGCTGCTGCCATGCTTTGTCGCAGTTGTGTTGCTGATTGTGACAGCATTATCAAGTACGTTGTGTTTTCTATTGCAGGCGGCGGCACATACCAGTCACTGAGACAGGGCAGAATCAATATGCTGCCAACCACAAACGTTGTCCTAGTCAACCTCATCAGATCTCTGATGAGTTCCAACCCAGCTGACCGTCCTAGTCCAGAGAAAATCTTGTCATCTTCACTGTTTGCAAAACGTGCTCAAAAGGAGAACAAGCCACAGCATGGCTTTGGTGGACTAAACCTGCAGCCTTCAAGGGTTGCTTGACACATTGTTAGCTGGCAGGCCTCACACTGACCAAATGCTGTGCACTTCAGTCGGCGCAGGAAAGCGTAGGGCAGCGTAACATGTAAGACAGGTGGCACCAAGCCATGCCAACATTGGCAGGCAATGATGTCAAAGCAGAGAGCAGCAAGCCCATGGTGACAGTCACACTGGATCAAGCTATTTGTGTACTGACTTGATGTTGCAAGCCTTCTGCCACACCTGTACGCTTCACTGGGAGTTACTGTGAAAGATACCATCACGATTACCATCACACAAGCGTATGTGGTCAATCAGCAGCGTAGCAATGGTTCCCAATGGGATGTCATGTTTGTGCAAGGCATCCATGCCTAAAAGCAGCCTGACAAGCATGCACCAAATGGAAGCTGTTCGACAGCTGTGTAACGGACAAAGTTAGCCTGACTTAGTAAAGTACTGTTGCATTTGATGCCCTTTTTGGTAATCAGGGATGCTATGTGTTCCCTTTACAGCTTGGTAGGTGTAGAACTTCATTTGTACGCAGCAGATGTGTAATGGTGTGATGGCAATAGAGACTGTAGGGGAAGATTGTTTCTTTATGCGTAGATTGACTGTTGATCAACTGATTGCTGGCTTGATGTTCAACAAACGCACCCATGAAAACTTGATTGCATTGCGTTTCTTAACATGCACGCTGGGCTCTTGTTAGCCTGGGATATTGAAGAATTCCATCACTGAACTTTATATGAAGCATCCTTTACCTAGCAGCATTAGTGTTGATGATGCTCTGCAAAGGCAATCAAAGTGCTATGCATGCTGCTCTACCTGATTGGGTTTGCACTGTTGATCATACGTGCAATCTGTAGCTCGGGCATTCCTGCCCTCGTCATGCAGGGAGGGCATTCCTGCCCTCCCTGCATGACTTCTGATATGAGAACCGAAGAAGAAGCACCGAAGAAGAAGGGCATGAGAGCCATTCACCATGTCTCGAGTCTGGCAATTGCCGCTGCGGTGTATTGCATCGCAACTGACTCATCGACTTCGACGCTCTGAGCTATTCAGTGCTCCCAGTCTGCGATATCATTCGCGCCAAGCTACGACCAGCGTCCGAAGGACAAAGGCAGGTATGCAGTGACATCCTTTCTCTGATCTGTCTATAACTATAACCTTTCCCAGGCTTTGAAAGCGCGACAGCGCTTCGTCGTGTTCCTGATCGGCTGCATTGTTGTTCATGATATACAGGACAATACATGTCACACGGCTCACCGATTGCTGACACCGCTGTGTCGCAGGGGCCGGTTTAGGTCAGTTGCGGAGAGATGGCGGACGAAGTAGAAGCGATGGATGTCGAAGTACAGGAGGAGGAGAACGACAAGAAAAAGGCAAGACTCAAATTTTGTTTACAACAAGCTCCTGTTGCTTCTACGCTCTAGTTGCTCAATCTGACTGGAGTGCTGTTTCAGGGCAAAGAGAAGTTTGGCAAGCGGTTTGAGATCAAGAAGTGGAATGCTGTAGCCATGTGGTCCTGGGCTATTTGCACAGACACTTGCGCAATTTGCCGAAACAATCTGTATGAACCTAGTATTGAGTACCAAGCTAATCCTACTGGTGACGCCGACCATCCTGGCTTGAGTATTGCATGGGGTAATTGTGGCCATGTGTTTCACCTGGACTGCATTCAACGATGGCTGAAGACAAGAAGTGCTTGCCCGCTGTGCAACAAGGAATGGGAGTTTGCCAAGATTGAGAAAATTCTCCCAGGAGGCTCTATGGCTGTGGAGTAATGTGCCAATGTGTCCAGCAGTCTGCTGCAGTTCTCTTGCATGTCCCACAACATGTGCACCGAATTTCAATCCCTTCTGCATTTTTGTGTATATGAGTGTTTTGTTGCAAGATCGCCCATGAAGCTTTTGCTCAGTGTTAGCTTGAACCTTGGACGTCACATGCCAGCTTGCTCAAATTCTCTCTTCAACTGTATATGCTCCATCAGCAAATCTGTTTTGCTGCTGATACTGCTGTGCCTGTTCCCACGGCCATCTGCTGTAATAGCTCAGACATGCAATACATTGCTTGCGTGTTGGGTCACGCATGAGGTTCGACCCCAACTGTTAAGACTGACATGGCCATGAGCTTATCTGTCCCCTGGCACATTTCAGCGCACTTCAACCAAAAGAAAATTGCAGTTCACTGTAACTTGTACGTCTCAAGCCTAGAGCCATGCATTCACAAGCGCATTGCAATACTGGCAGTCAATCAAGCAGGTGGGTTTGCCATGTAATGTATGCAGTTCAATGCTGAAGCATGTTGATCAGCCTGTTGTTCCGGGGTTGCAAATTGTGGCCGGAACCTTGATGTTGTAGCAAAGTATCACAGCTGCAGCAGCTATTACAGATGGCAGAACACGTCAGAAAAGCTTCAATCTCAACACAAAAACATGCGTCTGCTGACCTCTCATGTGAACAATGCCTGCTGTGCTGCTCACTGCTAGCATAGAAGGCGGAAACGATGCAGAACCAGCTGTCAAGTCATTTCACTGCAAAATAGCAACCTGCACACGAACGTTTCACCTAAAACTAAGGCTGCAGTAAAAGACAAACGGATGGTGTAGCTCACTGAAGCTGGGATGGGTTGAAATTAGTTGCGTAGAACTGTGAGAAACCGTTGACATTGCCGGGGTCTGAGATGTGGTCTAGCAAGTTCTCCACTGGTCCCTTTCCTGTTACAATGGCTTGGACAAAGAAGCCAAACATGGAAAACATGGCCTGCGAAACATCAGGACAATCAATTAGGCAGTAAGTTCTGTGCAACTCTAGTAAGGTCGACCCGCACTGTATCACACAGATAGTATACGCGTCTGCGGGTGCACAAGCCTTAATGCAGTCTGTGCCTTATGCAATAGTGGAAATGCAACAGTACAAGGCTTGCTTACCAAACGGCCATTCTTGATCTCCTTCACACGCAGCTCAGCAAACGAGTCTGGGTCATCAGCCAGGTTCAAGGGGTCAAAAGGGCCACCTGGGTATAGCTTGTCTGCAGTGCAACAGCTTTTGCTTGGTCAAAGGGCATTACTTCTGAACCATGGCAACTGTATACAGTTGCTGACAAATGGCTAAGCCTGCCACTCCACTGTGAGAGATCACAGGCAACAATGCATGCTCAAGTTGTCAGAGGACATCAGAGACATCAATACAAGGCAGTGCAGCCGCTTTGAAAGTTTGGGCGTACCTAGGCCCTCAACACCGGGACCACCACCGTTAGCTCTGTAAGATTCAGCACCACCCATCAAGATGACCTGAAGTCAATAGCAGCACTAAATGGGTTGACTCGCCTGTTTGTTACCTGGATCACATATATGGTCTGAGGCAATTGACATAGGTGCTTTTCGTTGTGAGGTTCAGTGCTGGGCTCTAAAGGAATGCACACATTCTCCTGCCTGTGCACCTGCTCAAACGCTCAGTGCACAGGCAGGAGATCCCCCACACTGCATCATCTCATAAAACAGCTGCACTACAAGTACTGCAATCAGGAGAACGTCCATACCTGCACTGCTAGAGTTGCAATGATGGACTGAGCATGGACCAAGTTTGAGTTGCCCAGGTAGTTTAGACCTGCAGTCAATACAGACCTACGTCTTGCCACCCAAAATCTATGTGCCAGACCTCACATTAGTGTTGAGCAAAAGTGTGCAAGTCTTGTGATGAGTGACACAGCTTATATTTACAAGCAGACGACTCCAAAAGTGTGCGTTCAACTAGCAGAAGTGCAGAGCTATTTGTGGTTCCAAATAGAGCGCTGGCGTGTGGCTAGCAGGGTGCAGCTAGAAGGGCTGACTAATATCTACAGCTGCCAAGCACAACTAGGATGTTCATGCTTGACATGACTGAGTACAGTCCGAGTCAACACACCATCACTCAGCAACTGGCTACTGCAAACATACCATCGTTGTCAAAGATCTGAGCTCCTGCTTTGAACCAGACTGGCTCCTGGAATGAAATGCCAAACTGGTCGCTGAGAAATTCTGGGAAGACGCATCCCAGAGCACCAAGCATGGCCCACCTGTTGCATCATGTTTGTGAAGTGCAAGCACGGAAGAAAGTGCCACAGGCATAAAACCAAAATCACAGGGGATGCTGCCAGCAATGCGAGCTGTTTGACTTGATGCTGCATACTGTGCATAGCTGTGACCATGACATGCCTTACGCACAAGAGCAGACAGACTTACCTAGCGTGAATCACCTCAACCTCTCTGTACCTGCAGTCCCCAATATATGCATTTCATCAGCTGTGCCTGAAACTTGCATGCAAAGTGCACAGCTTGATGGCAGCAGTACATGCCTGGCAAAAGTCTGAGGGTCTGCTGACAGGCCAGCTGTGTCCCAGCCATAGTCTCCGGCAAATTCACCGTTCAAGTACTCTGGGGTGTTGCTCTCTCTACAACAGCAAGCTGCTTAGCCACTGAGTTGAAAGTCAAGGCAGTTGCTCAGGCAGCTTGCCAATGAACCATGCAGCCTATCTGACGCCAAGACTTACGAGAACGGTCCCAGGAACTTTGCACGGTCTGCAGCAAACGACAGGCACGTCAGTCGGTGACATGTTGCTCTTCACAGCATCGCAGTTCACAAGGTAACTTACTTGGACCATACCAGTCCACGGACGCTCTTGTGACCTGGCGCGTGCCCTGTGCAGCACATCAAGGCCATCAAGCCATGTCGATCGCAGGGGTTTCAGCAAGAGTGCAGTGTTCGGGTCAAGCAGGCTTGACGCGATGCCTCCATCAGGCTCATGATGTGAGACCAAGAGCATTGCGAAACAGATAATCATTCGACAAGACGTATCGCACCCTTGGCCTGACTGGGGCCGCATTCTTGAGGCCGGTAACGTTGCCGAGGAGAGATGTTGTCATACACTGAGCAGCCATTGTGATGTTGCTCAAGCTGGACGTCTGTTACTGTCGCACTTGCTGAGGGATGTCTTCGAGTCGCTGAATGCGCTAGATCAGGTCGTAACAGATTAAGATGAAGGCTGGATTGCGTACATTGAGATTCACAAGCTTGTGTCCCTAGAAACGATTGAGCAAAGCACCACAGCAGGCCTGTCCAAGCCAGCCTGGCAGCGTGCTTTGTCCAGCTCCTGACCTCATCCTGCTTCTGGATTTGGAAAAGATCCATGCATGCGTGTCGTACAGAAAATTGCTGCTGCAGTTTGATCCACGAGCAACAGTGGGGTGACAGCATCAGAGCATGCAGAGGCAGAATCACTCACAAAGGCCTGTGATGACCAAATCAGCGCCACAGGAACAGAGCAGAACAGCTGTGCATGCAAGTCTTGAAACGCACGCAGCAGATGTAAACGCCAGGATGGCTTTACGCTAGGGTTGACCACAAACTCTAGCAGCAGCACCTTGCAGTTGTGTGACAAGTCTGCGCTTGTCACACAGTAACTTCCGTGAATAGGGAGTGTTGATCAACACTCATGAGATAACACTGGTGGTTGATGTGCAGGTCTGATAAGCGGAAGAAGTGATGAGTAATCATCAGCATGTAAATTGTATTGACGATGTAGTGACGGTAATCCGTGACATTCGCCCCCTCTTGAAAAGCGTTTGGTTGTGATGATAAACGTAATATGAGTTCAACCACCAGATGCTGCTATGTCGTCACATAACAACATGCTCCCCAGGATTGGTTTCCTGAAATAATTCATTTGATCAATCGATTGACTGGTCGACTGGTTGCTGAATATTTGGTTTGTTAGACTGGATTCATTTTGTGATCCAAATCTTGTAATGAGCATTCATGGTACTACTGGAGCTGTAGCTCAATTGATGTGGCTAATCATCAAGAGCTGATGTACTGGCGCTGTGCAGTACTCGCAAAGCATGAATGCCTGCTGAGATTATCTGATGCACCTTCCTGTGCAAAAAAGGTGTATGCACATGTCGAGATCATCAGAAGTGTCAATTTGCATGCTGTACATGACACAACCTATGATCGAGGTTCAGCTGATTGGCTGCTGATATTGTCACCACAAGCAGGGATACATTGTTCTAGTTAGACACTGCTTGCCTTGCCAATTGACGCTGTGCCCCCAAATTGAATGCAAAAGCTGCTACAGAGATGGCCTCTGTGTGTTGCAATACAATTTCGCTTGGCTACTTGGAAGGCTGCTGAGGCAGTTGACGTTGTGACACACCATGCAAGACCCTTCTGGCGCAGCACATGTACAAGATTGTACACCTCAAGGTGTGACACTAACAGCAGTACGAACAGTCTACAAAGAAGCTGCATGCAGAATTTATGCCGCGGCCTGTTTGCCTAGTGCTACAGAAAGTGTGCGAGACTACGCCTCGATCACTCTCTGCAATTGATGTGTGCAGCGCGTTCAATGCATAGGAGCAATCTTGCCTCACTACAAACAATTGCAACACAGCATCACAGTTTAGGCTGCCCTCTCTCAGTGAGGCTTATGCATTGCAGGGCAATGATTGTGCTGTACTTTGTTTGATGCATAGTCAGCAAATTATTTACAACATCTGTCACACCTTTACACATGACACAAATCAAGTCAAGTCACAGTCAGACAGAAGAGCTGTCAGCCTACATCAATCCTGGAACAGGCAAAATTGATCTACATCTTGACGCAGCTGGTGAGCTGCTCAATACAAACACAGAGTCCTGCTCGTCAGGAAACAACATACATTTGAATATACAATCTTGCTTTCACTCACTGTCAACTATGCTGAGGATCTCTGAGCTGATGAAAGCAATCACTAGTGGTTGCTGAAAACTGAATATATGGCCGCTTGTGTACACAGATCTGCTGTTTGTGTTGCAGACAGTAGCCGTGGTGGTGTGTTGGCACAGTATACATGCTGGACATGTAGATTCATTCAGAGTGGCGCAGTCAAGACTCCTGCCCAAAAAGGAGCTCGTTTAGGACCTGCAATGTATTACAAAGGTCATTGTCAGCTGCAAGGCTCTGAGGGCTTTCGTAGACAGAGGCTTTTGTTATGACGCCTAATGGGGTGAAGATCATTAGTTGTCCTTTCTCTGTAAGGGCACGCAACACACACTGCACAATGCAAATACAATGCAAAATGGAGCTAAAGCGCACTGCAGGTAAATCGTGATGCAAGCATTGCCACATCAGTGGCACGACAGTGAGAGTTTGGCAACTCACCAGACCAGCTATTGTTGCACAAAACGTGATCCACAAGGCCTCCATTGGGTCTTGTCCCCTGCCAGCAAAAGTAAGACTTCAAGCTTTGCGCAAAGTTGAAATACCATGCGTGACTACACACGACAAGTCAGCATACTTGCAGCATAGCATTGAGCCCAGAAGCATGCCTTGACCAGAAAAAGCTGGTGCAGACTAGCGCTCCAGCACTTGTACTGAGAATGTCATATCTCTGCAGACAGGCAACAGGCTAAGCAATTTGGCGACACAGGGCACAATGCAGCCTGGAACGGCTGATGCATCTGCTCTTGCGACCTAACGCTGAGAGTCGGTTTACCTCGGAAAAATTGTTCGCTCCTGACTTCAGTTGTTGAAGGAAATTTGTTTCCGGCACACGGGGCCGTGGGGCTTCAGGTCTATTCGGTGACGAGCTGCTCCTGACGACGACTTGTCTTCTGCTCAAGGCTGCTCGAGGCCTGACGAGCCCAGGCTGCGACGTCAGTACCGACGCAACGGCCATGATCTGTACAAGCTGTAGTCTTTCCGGACTGCTTGGCTGCGGCGGCGGGTGCAAAATGTACAGTAGTGCCGGATGCTTTAGATCTGCTTGGAGAGCTGGAACGATAACGACTTCAAGCAAAGCGCGCAGCAGGCGGTAGGTCTTCTCGGCCGTTGCAGATAGATACACTAGCAGATACGCACAATCTCATTTTTGGATGACCAGTATGACTCATGGTGTGTGTGTGCGGCGCCTTTGTGCCAGGTCACCACTGTCGCAAACGCTCAGCAGGCACTGCTGCTTTGCATGCCTGATGCATGTATGCAGGCTGCAGCCGCATGTGTGCGAGTCAAAGGATCAGACCCACGACTTGCAAAAGCGTCTGGCAGAGCCTTCCATCAAGCTGAAGATGGCGTCACAACAACATCAGCTTCAGGTATTGCATATTGAATTACGCCTTGCGGTGACTGTTTCGTGACTCATGGTGCCGCTTGCAGGTCTTGTGGCCTACGCAGACGAATCGTGTCTCTGTGTCATCACTCCTGTGTCGGTCATACTACCTTTCGTCAAACAGGAGTCTCGATCCAGGCTGCGTGAGCTATTGCAAGCCGATGTGCTTTCATCAGCTTGGTAAGCTTAAGAGGATTGGTATGCAGTGCGTGTCTCGCAGTTTCGCAAACAGCATCTGCTGCTTCAGTGCAGCATAGAGGTGTTCTGGGAAGGCTACTGGTGTCTAGCAGAGCTGAACAAAAGCTTCCAAGTTCCCGGCATCCAACATGCTCTGTCTTGCTGGCTCGAAAGAGGAGGTATGGGAGCACACATGACACGCAAAGATTTGACAGCCTGGAACATGCCTTGACGTTTGCCAAGATATTCTCTGGCCTGATCTATGCCACTGCTATGCTCAACACTTGCGTGGCAATTTGTACAATTCATACACGTCTCAGCATGGCACAAGGTCTTCCTGCATGAAGGGCCTCAATTCCTTTGAGGGTGCAGAATGTCAAATGCTGGCGCAGCAGCTGCATACCACTGTCATACTCTGTGATGTGTGTCTTCAAAAATGACATTTTGTTGGTGGCAGCAATGTAGAGGACAGCGTGTTGAGCGCTGCACATGTTGTCCATTAGAGGATGCAGATATTGGCATGACAGGCACAAAGTCAGTCACGTCGCACTTGACTGCCTTGCATGTGCTTTTAGGCTCGCAATGGGAGATGGCCTGGGGCTTGAATGGGGGAGTACAAACAGTCACGCCAGAGGTGCAGTCATTCCTGGCAGTGCTCTCCTGCAAGCCCAGCAATAGGGCAAATGCAGAGGGCTTTGCAGCAGCTGCTGCAGCCTGCTCTATACAATGGTCTGCAGCTCCGGCTCTGGTTCAAGGCAATGTCATCACAGCTGTTGGCTCTCCTTTTGGAGCAATCTCCCCACCTCACTTTGCAAACAGCATTGTGCATGGGATCATCTCCAACTGCTGGTCACCAGAGCCTGCTTCAGATGTCAGGACAAGTCCCTATTTGCTCATGGCCGACATGAGGTGCTTGCCGGGCATGGAGGGAGGAGCTGCGCTTGATGGACAGGGCAAAACTGTAGCGATGATGATGATCCCGCTTTTCTCAAGAGCTTTCAATGCTGAGGTGACTGTTCAAGCCATCAAGCAGGCAGTCCTATGCACGCAAAATGCAGCAGTTGCATGCCATTTGTGTGAACAGTTTGCATATGTTAAGGAAGAATGTTGGTTGTGCATAGATGGCGCCTCAGCCCTGCAGCTGCATTGCATAACATTATTGATGGCCTGTACTGTCACACAATCATCAGCATTGTCGTCCTGACATCACGATTGATATGCATCTCCTTTTCATGTGATGTTATGACATGCATGTTGTGAAAGCAATTCTCATGAGCTGAAGCTGCTTCAGGTGCCACTGCTGATGCCAATTGAGCATATCAGAGCTGGGTGGGCGCAATGCTGTGAAGCAGACCACAACCTTCCAGCAAGGCTTGATCCAGCAACGCCTGCCAGACTTGCTGCCAATGCTGTCGCTAAAAACACCACGCAAAGACAGCTGAGCTCAGGACACAAACTTGCTTGGGCATCCAAGCTTTGCAGCATTGTGCTTATATCAGCCTCTAACGGCAGCGGTTGGGCCTCAGGCATCGTGCTCAGTAAGGGCGGACTTATCCTGACCAATGCACATGTTGTACAGCCCAGGTGGTCAAGCTACCCTCAACACAGCAGCCCTGATCACGTTGCTGACTCTCAGTTGCCCTTACTACAAGTCAGGGTCAGCAGCAGTAATAGCAGCAGCAAAGGAAGTTGGCATACAGCAGAGATTGTGTATGTTTTCAGACATGCTTTGGACCTTGCACTTTTGCGGCTTCAGGCACCAGCTGCATCCCTTAGCTTGCGCCCTGCAGTGCTGTACAGCGGGGAACTTCAGTCTGGTCAGGCTGTGAATGTAGTAGGCCATGCTTTGTTCAGCCCACAACGGCAGATGCAGCCATCAGTCACTGCTGGCAATATCACCAAGGTACGGACCTTTCGGCATTGTTGATCAAAGCATGAACTGCATGTTTGCATTGACCATGATGACTGCAGCACAGCCCTGAAAGGATCCTCATGCAAGACTACGTGTTTGTCACAGCTGCTTTAGTTGTCTTTGTTCATTGTAGTCAGTGTTGGTGAGTGGACAAATTTCGACTGAGCGACACGTCAGCATTCCATGTCGCTGCTTGCTAGCCTGTCTGAACCATCCTCTGCTAGGCTTGCTGCTGCTCTCCGATTGACAAGGTTGTCTTTGAGGGCTTTTATAGCATCACATGAGGTCAGTGTGAGGTGTCTAAAATGAACTTGTTCCGCAGGTGGTGAACAGCAGAGCTGGCAGTGGCAGATCGGCAGCCCTTGTGATGACCAGTGCAACTGTGCATGCTGGTGCAAGCGGAGGTGCAGTCATGGCTGGCGATGGCAGTGTCGTAGGTATCACAACCAGCAATGCAAAGCACTCAGGGTCAGGGTCTACCATACCAAATCTGAACTTCGCTGTGGCTGCTGATGCCCTACGGCCTTTGTGGGCACTGGCCAAAGAGCCAGGCTTTCTGACCAGGGAAGCACTGCAGCGCGTTGATGTTGAAGATCCTGCATTAGCAGCACTGTTCAGGCTCAGTACTCCACCAGAACAACAGACGCCTCTGCACAAGCAGAACAGCTCTGATCGAGTGCAAAAGAAAGGCTCAGAGCGGCTTGCTGACCTGCTCTCACGCAAGGGATTACGTGAGCACCCAGAGCTATCTCAAAGCAATGGCAACCTCACGAATGGCAAGGCACAAATCAGCAAGCTGTGAATTCCATACTTAGCTGCCTATCAGCATGGTTTGAACATGCCTACACGTGCTATATATGTCAGCAGAGTGTGAGGGACAGTCAGCAATGTCGTTTCTGTGCTGCCAGACCATTTGTCAGGTTTGATTTGAGATCACAGTCTGTGCTCAGCTCCATAGTCCTAAGTGTCCTAACAGCTTGATGCTCAAGCTTGTCCTTTCGCTGGGCCCTTCCAAATGCGAAGCTCAGACGCTTTGACTCGTTGGGCATGACCACTTCCACAAGCAATTGCTTTTGGTCTTGGAGGGACACTGAAACCTGGCAGATAGTGTTATGCTGTACACAGGTAAGCTATTCATCGTGACAGTCAGCTGCAGCTTGAGCTACAGCCTAACAGAGATGCAGCAGACTCACAACCCAAAACCAGCAGCTGCCTGCGCTAAGGTGCGATTCCATGGCAGAGATAGAATCATGCCTGGGTGACCATCGAGTTTCGAACAGTGCCAAGAGCGATGCTCAAGACTGCCAAGAGCTCGATGCCTATTCAAATTTGGATCATGAGTCATGCATGACCTCTTCTTCCTCCCGTTTTGGTAACTGTATGCCTGTGAAGGCATTGCTGATCATCGGACGCGCTCTCGACCCCTGCATTGACATTCAGTTTGCATCGGCAACATCAAATTGTCCCTGAGGGCGGTGTCACATACAGTTGCGCTGGAAGCGTCAGTCCGCGCGCTTGGCCGATCTGCACGTGCAGCAAGTGTGAGCACGGCTTTGCGCGACGTCGAATTGCTGCGATGGCTGCACGTGATGTAGACATGCGCGATCCTACTGAGGGTGATCAGACTGATCCCGAGCCTTTGATGGAACCAGTGGAGGAAGATGGTGACGCAAATATGAATGGTGCGTGATTTTCGGATGGTCCGCACTTGTCCTCGCAAGTTTGAGGTGTCTGATTTCGTGATGCACACTCCTCAGGCGCCGAGGCCCATGCACCTATCACCGAGGCTGCTGAACCAGCAGATGACAAGCAGCCGGAAGAGGAAGACATCATGGAAGGCTCACACACAGTAAGACTTTAATCCGCAATATCAAGTTTGACTGTCAGGCAGGATGCAGCGCAGTGCATGCACACAAATATTCTTGCATCTGAGTCCGTTGATGACAGTACTCCCTTTTCTTTGCAGTGGGACATGACCCATGTGCTGGCAAGCAAAGAAATGAAGAGGTTTTCTGAGCCATTCACCATTGGTGGCTATCCCTGGTATACTTTTGCAGCTCTCTCTCGCACTGTGGACACAGCCAAACTTTTGCATTAAGGAAATCATGTGCTGATCAGCTCTAGCGGGCTGCAGGCGAATACTTGTGTTCCCACGAGGGAATAGAGCAGGCGCGACAGTCTTGTCTGCCTACCTTGACTGTGGAGAAACAGAGAATGAGCCTATCAATTGGACACGGAGGGCAGCATTCAAGCTTTCACTTGTCAATCAGCGGGATCCTAAGAAGACAATTGCCAAAGGCACGCTGCCATGCATAGTTTCTGCTGCCAACATCATGCTATGCTGCTGCAACATCATGCCAACATCAGCTTGCAGCTGCTGCAGCTGCATCCGAACGCACAGTGCCATGCATAGAATCTGGTGCCGTCATCATGCCATGCTGATGCTGCATCATGCCGACATGAGCTTGCAGGTTCTGTAGAGGTAGGCAGTTGCCAAAGGCATGATAATCATAATAAGAAATGATTACAGAATCCAGCACATGTGCTAGGTGTGTGTGGCCCAAGTCCTATCCCGCCAGGCCGGTTTGTTCTGAGCATCACGATAAGGACGATTGATGGTCAACTTATGACAGTCAGACAAAGGCATGGTGCCATGCATATAGTCTGCTACTGACATCATGCCATGCTGATGCGGCATCACGCCAACATGTGCTTGCAATTTCTGCAGAGGCACACAACTGCTAAAGGCGTGTGGCCATGCATATCAGCTGCTGCCAACATCATGCCATACTGCTGTAACATCAGATCAACACAATTTTGCGATTCTTGCAGAGGCAGCACATCTCTTTTCATCCTCAGCGAATGACTGGGGCTTCACCACATTTGCCAACCAGCACGAGGTCCTGTCCCAACATGCCGGATTTCTGGTCAATGACACCCTGCGGCTGAATGTTGTTGTCAGAGTAGACAGGCCAGAGGACTTGAGCTATGACAGCAAGAAGTCCACCGGCTATGTTGGCCTCAAAAATCAGGGCGCCACTTGCTATATGAACTCACTGCTGCAGACCCTGTACAACATCAATTACTTCCGACAGGTAAACTTTGCCATGTTTTGCATATTGCAACGTCATGGCCTCATATGTGTGGACCAGCCCATATTCTGCACACCAGTCAAGAACACGTGTATGTGCAGATCATTGTGTATATCATATCAATGCATGCTTTGGCAGCTATCGCTGTCATCACATCATTTCAGGACGAGGCTTTTGTTTGTTGGTGCTGCCCAAGGGTTTGATGCTGCTGGCTTCAGTCATATGCAACCGCAGGCTGTGTATCATATGCCAACACAAGAAGAGGAGATGCCTGCCAGCAGCATTCCACTGGCCTTGCAGAGCACTTTCTACAAGGTATTGCATCCCACAATGCAAGCGTGCTATCATCTGCCAGAATACTGCATGCATTGTAGTCACAGCAATGCAACACGCATTGTCACTTTGTGTTGCAGTCCAGCTTCACTTGATGTCTGTCAAGTCACTGCATCATCCATAAGGCAGAGAAGTCTTGAAAGCACATCATTCTATCGGCTGTTGAGCCTACAAATGAGCTCACAAATGTAGTGCATGTTCACCACTGATGCAGTGCAAGGAATTGACTGGTGTCTGTCAAGTCACTGCATCATCCATAAGGCACAGAAATGTTGAAATTAAATCATGCTGTTGGCTGTTGAGCCTACAAGTGAGCTCACAATTGCTATGAATGTAGTGCATGTTCAACACTGCTGCAGTGCAAGGAATTGATTTGTGTCTGTGCAGCTGCAATTTGGAGACTCGAGCGTGTCAACCAAAGATTTGACTAAATCTTTTGGATGGGACACCATGGAAGGCTTCATGCAGCATGATGTGCAAGAGCTGAACCGTGTTCTTTGTGACAATCTTGAAGAGAAGATGAAGGTGCGCCAGAGTACCTCTGCGTGTGGGCAGACGCATTTGCTTGTCAGCAAATCAGCATTGCCTCTCATGCACTGAGCAATGTCCTTGCCTACCAAATGTTGTCCTACAGCATACAGCAGGATAAAGCACATATGTGACAAATATCAGGCTAATCCTGTTGCGTGAGACATGCACATGGATCCTGTCTGTGTTGCAACATAGGTTGCTGCTCCTCTTGCAAGCATGGTGATTGCCCATGTGCAGGATACAAAGGTTCAAGGAACTATCAGCCATTTGTTTGAGGGGCACACCTTCAACTTTGTGGAGTGCATCAATGTTGACTACAAGAGCACCAGAAAGGAGAGCTACATGGACCTGCAACTGGATGTCAAGGGCTGCAAAAACGTCTACGAATCCTTTGTGAAGTACACAGAAGTGGAAATGCTGGATGGGCAGAATCAGTACAAGGCCGAGGGCCACGGATTGCAGGTGACCTACAGTTTCCAGTGACACTTGTCTGCGCCTGGCATGCCCAAGACAATAACAGTCAACACATTCTTCACACTGCCCTTAACAAGGGGCACAGCACGAGTGGCACAACTCTGCTCTTGCACACAAGATTCTGCAAGCATTGCGCAAGAAGGGTCATATTGCTGTTGTCTCTTCTGATCCTCCCATGGCGGAGCCTGACATGCTTGCCTTGCCAAGCGCTCTCCAGCAACCTTCTTGTGTATCAGTCATCTGCATTGAGCAGGATCAAACCCAGCTGAGATGCAATGCTTGGTTCTGGTGCAACCCAGAGTTGCATCATAGTCAGCCCATTTGGAACGCAGGACGCTCGCAAGGGAGTGCTCTTTGACGACTTCCCACCGGTGCTACAGCTCCAGTTGAAACGCTTTGAGTATGACTTCCAGCGGGACATGATGGTCAAGGTATGCAACATTGCATGCCATTTGCTTGGTGCCTCTGCAATAGCACTTTTCCGCCACTGTACATGCCAATATAAACATGCTACCATTTCCTGATCATGCTCCCACAAACATCCTGCTTTCCAGCAAGAGCTGTTGACCACAAGACCAGTCCGCCACATCGAGTAAACAATGCAACAAGCTGTGTCAGCATGAGTCATGAGCATCCTCAGAGCAAGCATCAAGCCATGCTGACCAGTGCATATTGCTGTCGGTGCTGACACATTGAGCTGGTGAATGATGCTGCCCAAAGCGGTCACTGGCAGTCACTACAGCATGCTGCTGCCAACGCAACAATCAAGGCCACCAATTGATCTGAACGGAAGAAGAGACACGCACATGATTGAGACACACCAAACCCATGAGAATTGGCTTGTCCAGATCAATGACCGGTATGAGTTCCCTGATGAGCTAGACCTGGATGTGGAAGATGGCAAGTTCCTGGCACCGGATGCTGACCGTAATGTGCGCAACCTATACAAGCTGCACAGTGTGCTAGTCCACTCAGGCGGCGTCCATGGGGGCCACTACTATGCCTACATCCGCCCTGCGACCCAGCAGTGGCTCAAGTTTGATGATGAGAAGGTGACTGCTGCTCAGCTGTGCTGCAGTCATGTATGTCGCCTTGGTGTTCGCCAGCATCTGGATGCGACAGTCCGATGTATTCATTCATTTGCCACTTCTTACTCCTGCCACCTGTTACTACTCACAAGCCTCAAGTCATCAAGAGACGCTTCTAAGCATGCAAGTAGCAGCAACCCGGGGACATCATCTGACAGCGATGACTCCAACAAAACTTCACAGAGTTGCATATTGTGTAATTTGATGGCTAGGATAGGTGTGCCAGAACTCACCGAGGTCAACGAGGCAATGACTCCAACAAAGATTTGCAAAGTTGCACGACATGTAAGTTGTTGGCTTGTGTAGGTGTACAAGGAGTCAAAAAGGCGAGCGCTTGATGAACAGTTTGGGGGTGAGGATGACAGCCCACCCCCCGCCCCTGGCTTCACCTCCCCCACCCTCAAGCTCACCAAATACAGCAATGCATACATGCTGGTCTACATCAGGGAGAGCTCCTGGAAGGACATCATGCTGGATGTCAAGGAGAACGATATAGCGGAGCATGTCCGCTCTAGGCTCAAGGTGCGGCTTCTGGCCATCAGCAGAGTATTGTGCCAGTTCGCATGCAAGTATGCCTCAAGCGACGGAGGCGATGCCTCAGTGTTAGCACCAGAGCATTCTGCCAAGTAGCATGATCATGCAGTTTCGCCCTGAGAGATGGCAGTGACGCAGTGCTGGCAGCAGAGCAGTTTGTCAAGTTGCTCATGCATACAAGTATGCCTTGAGCATGCCTTGCCTGCTGAGGCCCACGGCCATGCTTGCTTTGCTTGCTCAAGGTCTCATTTGCTGGCAGGATCCTCGCTGCCAGGAAAGCTACAGGATCCAACTTTGGCCGTACAGACTGTGATGCAATGCAGTTGGGAGTGTTAGAAAGCATGCAAATGGTTTTGGTGCCCCGTACGTGCCTACCCTAGACATTGGTCACAAATTCTTGCATGCACCTCTTGGGTATGTGGGCAATCATAGCAGCCTGTGATGCAAGCCAAAACCTGCTCCATGCTGATTGCTGTGATGACAGGCTGAGGCTGAGGAGAAGGAGCGAAGAAGGAAGGAGAAGATGGAGGCGCACCTGTATACCATCCTCAAGGTGGCAAGGGACAGTGACTTGAGGCAACAGATAGGCAACAACCAATTCTTTGACCTGGTGGACCATGACAAGGTGGGCTGTCCCATTATGAAAAGTCTGTACTGGAGACATTGAGTGTCAGTAGAGAGCTTTGCCTGCTTGGCAGCTGTGTTGACCATCAATCAAGACTTTTCAGGTAAGGCTGTCATGCTGCCACTACTTGTAAAAACGACACACACTCCATGGGCAGCTGTGATGGTCATATCATCCATGGAAAGGGTGACATTCATTGCCACAAGGAGCAGCTTACACATGCAACCAGCCATTCTCATGCCTGCACAGCCACTGCGACCTGCAGATGCATAAGAGGATTTAATGGTATACAGGTGGAGTCTTTCAGGGTGAAGAAGCAGACCACGCTAGCCGAGTTCAAGCAGATGCTGGCAAGCAAATGGCAGGTGCCCATAGAGCGGCAACGCTTCTGGATGTGGGCTGTCCGCCAGAACCGATCTCTGAGGCCATCCAGCTACCTGCTCCCTGATGCGGATAACACTCGTGTCTGTGACATCAGAGTGAGTCCAGGATGGAGACAACACTCATAGTTGTGATACCAGCGTGTGTGCATGATGCAGTCAACAGTTGTGTCTGCGACATCAGCATGAGTCTGCAAACAGACTGCTGCAGCCATGATAGGGACACCAAAGTTGACCTCTAGTCTGCATGCCGCTGCACTGATGCACATCAATGGCAACAGGTTGAAGCCATGTGGGGTCTGAGTCAGCAACCTTTGGGCTATCATGCTATTCTATCTTCACATTGTCATGCACCCAGAGCCCCTTTGACCGGCCTCGCATTGTACAGGATCTCAACCAAACTCCTCAAGACAGTTTTTGCTTGCCAGTGACGCTGTCCTGCAACCAAGATCACAGCCCTGTAGACAAAAGCTGCCTTGTGCAGGAGCCTATGGGTTCTGTGAACGGCAGGCAAGCTGTTCAGTCAGAGGTGCGTCTGTACCTTGAAGAGGCGCAAGAAGACCAGCCCCCTGCGCAACATTGAGAGAGAAGAGCTACACTTCTTGTTGTGCAGAAGTTGCACCCATGTTATCAACACAACCCATGGATGTCACTGAAAGTGTTTGACGTCCACTTTTACAGCTGAGACCATCTTCTTTGTGCAGGAGCCTATGGGTTCTGGGTATGGCAGGCAGGCCGTCCAGTCAGAGGTGCGTCTGTACCTTGAGGAGGCACAAGAGGACAAGCCTCTGCGCAACATTGAGAGGGATGAGTTTCTGCTTTTCTTCAAGCTGTATGACCCTGTCAACCAGAAGCTGTCGTTCCTGGGGCGCTGCTTTGCCAAGAGGAACAACAAGCTGCCTGACCTGTTCCCCTTGCTCACCAGGCTGGCTGGCTTCCCTGAGGGCACCCCCCTGGAGGTGGGCACCCCTCACCACTTTTCCACCTTGTCTGTTGTGCTATGGGCCAAATGCAATGCAAGCCTATTGTCACACACTGTCAAATTGGCCAAAAGTTATTTGCTCTGGCACCTACAGCAGCAACTCGATTTTGTCAGGGTCTGCCTTAAATTAGTGTTTCTTTCCTTGCTGAGATTCATGCAGCGCCGCTCTTCAGACTATCGCCACTCTGTAACCCTTGATGGCAAAAATTTACAAGTCCTTAGTTCATCAAGCCATTGTGTAAATGACCAGAGTTTACCGCCCCTGCTACAACATGTTAACAGCCAATGAACAAACACTGGGCCAAACAGGCTGTCTGACCTTGCTTCTGCTTTCACCTGATGACCTTGGACTGTTTCTGCTGCCTGCATATGGCCTTACATCTGGCGACTCACACTCTGTTGTTGCGTTACAGTTTCGCGTCATACAGCAGTCATGTTGAACAGCATTCAATGCCCTGCAAGACAGTGTTGCCTGTGTTGCTGCAGCATTACAAGCATGTATATTGTGTTCAGCTCCATAAGGTGTTGAATATGTGTATTGTGCTGTAGGTTTCAGAAGAAATCAAGTTTGAGCCAAATGTGATGATAGAGAAGGTGGAAAAGCGGCAATATTTCCACCAGGCACAGCTAGAGCATGGAGACATCCTTGTTGTGCAACAAGCCTTGCCGCCGGTATGCCCAATCTGCTGCAAGCCACACTATATCCATGCTCACAGTAACACCCAATGCATCTGTGGGGACTGGGCAAACAGAGTCATAAGCACAACCTTGCAATGGAACGCTGACGTGTCGCTCAGTTGTAATCTGTCCACCAATGTGTGAATCACAACTCACCTTACAAATCATAAATACAACGCAGTGCATCTTTATCATTGTAATGCTTGTTTTACAGCCCTGTGGAACACTTGATGTTTTGAGTCTCATGTGATGACATTGTGACAAGCTTCCTACATTTGAGGTGCTGTACGGGTCAAAGCTTTCAAATCAGTAAGCTACGCTTTCTGCCTGCAGGATCAACAGAAGGACTTGAAGTGGCCTACAGCAAAGGAGTACTTTGGCTATGTCAAGAATAGGCAAACCGTCCACTTCAAGAAGCTAGAGACTCCAAAGGTGGACCTGCTGCCCTTGAATTGCTTGACAGTGCTGCAGGCATTATGACATGCATGTTTACTGTTGCTGCATGCAAGCAGCATGGACTTCTGCAAGCATAAAACAGTGGAGTCTTCAATGAAATAATCCTACTCCATGTCTACAAAAGGGTGGCACAGCAAGACTGAATGCCTCAAGAAGGGACACACACACATGGTCCCTGTGCTAAACCTGTCATTTATCAATACTTCTGTTGGTATGTTTGTTGTCATCACAGTCATGACGCTGATGACAACTATCCTGATTTTCACCGTGTCGTGACTATACCGGTTATTGCTATAATCTTTATCACCATCTCCATCATGATCTCACTGCAGGAGGAGGGCATCAGCATACAGCTGTCGTGCCTGATGACCTATGAGGACGTGTCCCGCGAGCTAGCTAAGGCGCTGTTACCCCCCTTGAAGGACCCCACAAAGCTGCGCTTCACTCAGCAGAAGAAACACTTCATTAGCATCATCTTCATCATCTTTGTGATTGCTATTTCTACTACAGGAGGAGGGCATCAGCGTAGAGCTGTCATGTCTGATGACATATGAGGACGAATTCCTTGAGCTGGCTGAGGCACTGTTGGCCCCCTTGGATGACCCCATAAAGCAATGTTGCATTCAGCAGAACAAATACACCATCACTATCACATTCAAGATTTCTACTACAGGAGGAGGGCATCAGCATAGAGCTGTCATGCCTGATGACATATGAAGATGTATCTCGTGAGCTGGCTGAGGCGCTGTCACCCCCCTTGGATGACCCCATGAAGCTGCGCTTCACTCAGCAGAACAACTACACGCAGCAGCCCAAGCCCACCCCCCTGCGCTGGCCCAGCCAGCAGGTGGAACTGCCTGACATGCTGCAGCATTTTGGCCAGACCACTGACACCCTCTTCTATGAGGTGCTGGACCTGCCCCTACCGCAGCTGGAGAGGCTTAAAACTCTCAAGGTGATGCTGCTGGCATTGCCACAATTTGGTCTTTGTTGGTCGCAATGATGTTGCCTTTGACAAAGTGCTAGACCTCCATCTGCCACAGCTCCCTCAAGGTGCTGCTAACAGCTTTCAACAAATTGCCCTTGGAACAAGTTGCCAGTCATACGCATTGACTTAAGCCAGACCATTGACACCCTCTTCAACAAGGTGCTGGACCTGCCCCTCCCGCAGCTGGAAAGGCTCAAAACACTCAAGGTAATTCTATTGCCATTGTAGCAAAATGCTATGGTCCTGTTCATATGCAGTGACTTTGGCCAGACCACCAACACCCTCTTCTACGAGGTGCTGGACCTCCCCATGCCACAGTTAGACAGGCTCAAAACCCTCAAGGTCAGCCTGCATTGCTCATGCATCCATGCTTGTATCAGCATCAGCATCTTCCACATGCTTGCTTGTCAGGTTTGATGACTCAGCTAGGAGCGATGTATAGCACCCCCACAGTTCTGTTTCAAATTCTGCTTAACATACGCCCGCCTGGCAAAGCAGGACCTGCTTGACCTACACCTGGCACGCTTGCTTGAAGGTATAACCTATCTCAACATCATCATAATTGATACTATTGATGGGATGATAGCAATATTCTATCTTTATTGTTATCATTCTCATCAGGCTGCGATTCCGACATCTTGCTGGTGCTGAAGATTGCCCTTCATGTGACAAAGCTAAGGAAACAGCGCAGCACCAGCTGCGCCTGCCAACAAATGCTAATTATCAAGACACTGAAAGCTGCCCTTCTCACGCTCATAAGTGATACTATGAATTGCCTGTCACAATGGCCTAGCACTGCAAATTGCCCTTCTAACACTAGTCACTGTTGCTGTAGATTGCCTTTCATGGTGACAAGGCTGAGGAAATAGCGCAGCACCAGCTGCGCCTGCCCAAGGACTCCTGCATAGGCCATGTGCTGGAGGAGCTGCGCAAGCTGCTGGACAAAAGCTATGCCTCCACTCCCCTGCGCCTCATGGAGATCTACCTCTCCAAAATCTACAAGGTCTGCTGCTGCTGCTGCTTGGCTTCTCAGCTTTGCTGGTCTTGACACCATGATCACTTGGTCTGTTCACGTCCCAATGCAGTGAGCACTCTGATTCAAACCTGTTGCCTTGCGTCTGCTGTTCTTGTGATTGCTTCTCAGACATTATGTGCCAACTCCAGCGGCATAAAGAAGGTATGATTCTGTTGTCATCAGTGGTCCATAAGTTGTGTATGCAAGATGCTGCTGCATTGCGGTCGAACTGCAATGGAATTGATGCATTTTTGCTCCAGACAAGCTCAGGTTGCTGCAGCTGCTGCTAATGGTTCAATGACTGTGCTTGCCATTGGATTGACTCAGTGCAGCGAAGGCCCAATAGATCATATTTGCCCCAACAGCGGGCAAGATATGATTTCATCTTCTGCTGCTCCCTTGCAGGTGTTTGAGGACAAGGATGAGATAGACAGCGTGAATGACGCCTACTGGCAATTGAGGGCGGAGGCCATACCTGAGGACCAGCTTAGCGTGTCAGAACAGGATCAGCTTATTCACGTCTACCACTTCACCTGTGATCAACACTCTCAAGTACGCCATACTCTTGACAAATGACCTTCTCTAGATGGCCCTGTGGTGGTTGACCATGCGATGCTCTAGTTTGTCGTCAACGCCCTGAAGTACACCATGCTTCAACACACACAATCATTGTCCTTTTTGTCATGCCCTTGATGCTTGACATTTCACTGCTCTGCTAAGGAGACGCTCAAATGTGGCAATGATTATGACAATATGGCTGACTTGCTAGACCTTTTTCGCTTTTGTAGGGCAACACTTTTGGGGATCCATTCTTGTTCAGAATTTCAGAGACAGAAACCCTTGCGGATGTGCGACCAAGGATTCAGCAGAAGCTTGGCATTGCAGATGCAGACTTTGTCAAGTGGAAATTTGCAGTCTGCTTCAATTTACGGCCGCCTGAGTATCTGAATGATGATGATGTCCTTGCCGCCAGATTTGTCAGGAGCAATAATGCCTACAACCCTAATCAGGACAGCACATATCTTGGGCTGGAGCATACTGACATGCACCCTCACCGACACCGGCATCACAATAACAGGTAAATTATTCATCTTTGAGATCAGTGCATCATTTATGATAGTGAAGTGTCATTGTGAGGAAGTGCTGCTTCTTTGCATTTGCTTGCACTGGGGGAGCAGGGATCTGTGGCCGCTCTTTGCCTTTGTGAGTAGCAGATTTTTGACACAAGTGTCGTCACAGCCATTCATTACTGACTGTCTGCTGCTTGATGGTTTCTCATAAAGATTGGGTTGATCGTATTTGCTGTCATTGACATGCACTGGTCTGCTGCTGCAGGATGAGTCATTATGAGCGACCAATCAAGATATACAACTAGAGTCATCTATCGGACACTGTAGTACAAGATTGCAGACAGCTTGCTCTGCCACTGCAATGTCTCTGGCCCAATTTGCCCATGTGTTATATCCGAGCACAAGTTGCAATGCATGCAACAGTAGTGCATCCCCGTTGCTGATAGCTTACTCTTGTCACGACACGCACATTGATGATTGCAGCTTTCATGCCTTGTTTTGTCTCTTGGCCTGCCCATGCCATATGGCTTCGTTCACAAAGTTTTGTTTTCTGAGTATTGGCTGCAGTAGGTTGCACCTTCACTTCTAGTCGAATGATGACGTTGATTGATGGCCCCCATACTATCAGCAAGTTTACGGCATTGCTATGCATTAGCTCATACCAACTTCCTGGGGAAGTACAACAGCATTTGACACAAGCGTGCACTTCGGTGTCACCTCTGCAACACTCAAGAGCATGCATGAACAGGCCAAAATTTGATAAACAATACGTGTGAACGGAAGGCTGAGAGCAGAGGCAGCCCAGGAGACACACAAGACCTTATGATTTACATGGCTGGAAGGCAGGGCTGCAAATGTTAATATGAGATGCTTTTGAGACACACGCACGAGCAAGTCAAAAAGTGAGGTCTGATTGTAGGGTTCACCAGTTTGGCACTGCACAAAATCAGTCTATACCATCTGACTGTCTCACGCCATTGGTAAAGAGTGAAGCCACACTTCAAGACATCACATGTGGACAGGATAGTTTACAGGCTTTGGCAGACAGCTTGTGCTGCAGCCATGTGATTGTGTGGCTCTCTGCAACAAAGTACCCAGGCATGTCTGCCGAGCCATCAGAACAGAACACAGCCGCCTGAAGTTTCTTGCTCTCAGCAGCAGTGCGTCTGACTGCTTCTGCCAATTCAGCTCTGATATGAGGAGGCTCTGTAAGCAGTGATGGTGGATCCATTGCTGGCGTACAGATACGTCTGACCAGTCTTGCCTGTGTTCCAAGCAACACAAATTGAAGGAGGTGCCCCTGGCTCATTCACAGCCACAGTCTGCACAGTGCCTCTTGCCATGATGTCCACAACATACAGGCCTGCAGCACAGATACACAGACCGGTCCTGAAATGAATCAGTTAAAGATGTCATTCTCTGCAGCTCAGCAAAACCTGTAGCAGTGCGCGTACCTGAGGGTGTGGAAAAAGCCACAAGGCTGGTGTCTTTGTTCACTGCCATCTTGATGATAGGCCTGCAAACAACAGCGATTGAGCGTACTGGGCAAGGAGCATTCAAGCTTCAAACTTCTACTTTTTGCATCCTGGGAAACGAATTAGCTCAGGCAACCCCAAGCAAAGCGAGAGGATGATGCAGTGTAACTAACGTAAGAACCTTCTGTTCTGTCTCATGCAGATCGATACCTCTGATCAGGTGCTGTCACCATGTACACGGGTCGCCTGCCTTGACTGAGATCCCATACACACAGACGCCCATCTGTTGAGCAAGATGCAAAGCCCTTCTCAGAGATGCTGAAGATGCCTGTCACTGTTTTGTCATGTCTGACTTCAGCTTCTGGGTCAGACGGCTGGCTCCTCATGTTCCATCTGCAATGGCAACTGTGCATGAAGATGGTCTGATTCTCCTACCAATATTCTTGTTGTAAAATGACAGGTAGATAGGTCACAGGATGAAAAGATGCATGAAATTAGGCTGACTTCCAGTGTCGTGAAAAGACGATCAAGTGGATCAAACAAGAGGGATCGCAGACCACGCAGGGATTGCTTCATGATGGGCACAGCTACATTGTGCTCTGCCATGTGCACAACTGGCATCATTGCCTGTGCATGTGAGCAAACTACGCTTGCAAAACACGTTGGGTGACTGGACATTGCTGTCACTCACATGTTGATGCAGCCAGCTTCATCACCACTCAACAGAGCTGGGCAGTGGGAGTTAGCATGAAGCACCGTCACTGTGCGGCCATGAGCTTTCCAGACCGCCTTGTGCTTTGCAACTTCTCCTGGGGTGACATTGGCAGGGTACACTGCAATTGTGCGGTCATGTGATGCTGCACAGCAGCCTGCCAGCTGACCCTGATGGCTGTGTACTGACTGCACCTGTAGAACACATGCAGGCTCATCAGTTCAGACTGTTGCTGCAAGCGGCATATGCATTGGAGTCAGGCATGAGGTCAAGCCTGCAGGCTGAGCGTATGCTCAAAACACTTTGAAAACCCATATGGTGCAGCAACATTCCTTTATGCTTGACTTGCATCTGATGGGTTTTGCCAAAAGGAGCGTCGATTGGCTGGCAAGGATGCAAGCTGAGAAAGCACCTGCAGAGCTTTGACGCTGCCTGTGTTCTTGGCTAGCTTGCCAGACACTCCCACAGGCAAACCCAGGCGGCCTTTAAGCCTGAAGATACCTGGTGACAGCCTCAGGTGGTGCAATGCAATGCACTCTGTGGATGCCTTGGTGTCACGGCCTGCTGCCATGAGTAGGTTGTTGGCAGGATCAAGCTGCATATCAGCTACAGCAAAGTCTGTGTCCAAGCTGTGTACTAGCTGCAGGGCGGGCTCCCCAGGCCTGCCGATACATGTGCAAGCCCACAGGTTCAGCAGGTTGTTGGAGGCAGTGACCAGCCAACCTGCACCCATCAGACATGCTGCATGAAGACTTGGCAAGCCACTCGCCACTTGCAAATAAAGTCAGGATCTAAGAAAACATGCTGTTTGACCAAAGCAGTGTCCACATCATGAGCCACCCTGCACATCTCAAGAGTGCAGGCCAGGTGTCACCAGGAGCACATGAAAAAGCACATTCTGGTCAATGACAGATTGGTGTCAACTGTATCGACGCCATGCAGTCACAAGCAGAGGAGATGAAGCTCTCAGGTCTGTTCATCTGGCACAGTGCACAATTGCAGCAACAAGTGAATGCAGTGCAATGGCTATGGCACAGGCTGCCTCACACCCACCTGCACCACCATTCTCATCCTTCAAATCTGGCAGACTTGCCAGGTGTAGAAATGCTCGCACTTCATCTCCACTGTGATCTAGACCATCTGTTGTCCACATGCGAGTCCAGTTCAATGACACTGCAGACTTGGCTGGCGTGTTCTCCGAAGCCTGCTGGGCTGGGGTTGCCAATGACAACCTTGAGCTTGGTGACGCGGTGTCAGGCATGGTATCAGGTTTGAAAGGAAATGCTGCGACTTGCGCTGTGGGTCTTCTGTAGCTGGGTTTGCCCTCAGCAGGCATGGCAGATGCAAGCGGCTGAGGTACTGGCTCATCGTCACCCCAGGTATCCTGAGCATTGGGCGAGGGTTCGCCCCACTCCATGCGTGTGATCTGTATTGGCTTGTCAAAACCTCGGCTGGCCAGTTGCTGTTTGCCGGCATATTTAGCCCCCCTAGGATAGTACCCAGGATTGAAGTTCGTTGCGGTTGGCTGGCCAGCTTTTGGACCTCTTGGTGCCTGGAACTGGGATTGCTGTGTGGGGGGCCAGATTACAGCTGCATTCCTTTCAGCATTGGGCTGATTGCTTGCAGCAGGCCGAGGCTGACTGAGCACAGCAGTGTTCCAAGCTGGCTTTGGCTGCTCAGGCCTTGCGGCTCCAGATCCTGACTGTCTTTCCTGAGCTTGTCTGAGGATCTGAGCTTCCCTGAGGAGCTGAGCCTCCCTCAGGGAATGCTGGTTTTGACCTTCAGAGTTCTCTGCAGCTTCTGATGAGACCTGCTGAGGGAACGCTGCTGCACGTCCTGGTGATGAGGCAACCTGCACTGGTTGAGCTGATTGATCAGCTGCAGAGCTTGAGGCTGTTCCCCGGGTAGGCAGATCAGCAGAGGTTTCCTGCGCTCGAACTACTGATGGAGCTATTGATGCCCTGCGGTCATAGTTTGTATTAGCTGTAGATCAATACGGCGCCGCTTGCAGGCAGGCAGGCAACAGGGGTGTGATCAGCACCTCTCTTCTACAGGTGCAGGCCCTGATTGAATCAGCTGCAAAGCTTGTTGCAAGATACCGCTGATGGAATGCAAGTCAGCAACATCCAGCTCTAGTCGAGCGGAACATCGACCAGCTGACGGGCTAGAGGGGATTTCGATGGCTCCCATCGATCCCTCGTGTGCTACCACCTCAGAGCGAGACTTTCAAGTTGCGTGAGGACTTGTTGTCAAAACATCAAGCTATGGAAGCCTCGCTGAAGGTCAAGTAGCTGATTTGTCACAGCAGCACTGAGGTCTCCTAGCTCAGCGGAAGGAAGTGTAGGGCCCTTTGTAGGGCACGCCCCCGATCAGCCCTCAGCAACTGAAACCACACAACAGCAGCAAAACGCACGGAACAACGCGCTCTTCGCTCTGTTCAGGGCCGATATAGCTCGATGACCGCTTAGAGGTAGTGCCATAGAGAAATGCTCAATTGCATAAATAGCCACGGTGCTTTGCGAGGGCCTCAACCGTGCAGCACCTTGTTAGGCTGTAGTGTTTCCGCAGCTGCGCACACTGATCGCTGCCACGCACGGTCGCCAATAGCGAGACTGCCTTCAAAGAATAGGTCACGTTTAGTGTCCAAAGCAGATCGTCGGGATAGACAGCCGAGAACTGAAACGCCACAAAGCATCATAGACCTCATAGCTGAAGAGGCAGCACCTCCTGTTGGTGAGCTGCGCACGGACGGTGCACAGCAACAAAGCAAAATGACCTCATAACGGGAGGCTCGTGCGGACATATCACATACATTGCAAAGACACCTTTCGCTATGTGCAGAACCAAGCTTAGGCCCGTTGCAATTTAGGCCAAGCTCATTAGAGCCACTCCAACAGCAAGAATACATTGACAATTACGTTGCAAAGGAAGTAGAAAAAGAAAGAGGTAATAAACGTGTATAAGCACTGTGCAAACAGTGGAGCTCCTCCTGCAGTTGGATGCCATGCTGCCCAACTTTTCTGGCACCTTCACTTGCGCAAAATATCCTGACAAAATTGTCTGTGACTTTCAGTACTGCGGAAAAAAGGACGTCAACATGAAAGACTGTATCAGTACAAAAAGATGCGGCTCAAGGATAAGGGGATCTATCTTGAAGCAAAGGATCGCGAATGGGAGATAAATGACTTTGTTGACTTCCCCTGTGACATGTGGCAACAAGATGAGCGCAATGAACGAGAACCTTACGATGAGTATGAATGGGAAGACTACGAGCTGCGTGCCTGGGTGGAAAAACGGCGTCATTATGCTCAAATGGGTCGCGAATGGGATCAGGCGCGGTCAGAGCTTAACAGGTGCTGCATCTCAGCACAGGCTTGCTGCATGCTTTTGTTGCATGCCTTGAAGTGACTCAATCTTTGATGCTTTTCAGGAGTGCTGGAATGCATTTCAAATTGCAAGGCAGCAGGATTAGGGTTGCACATGATCGAACTGGTTGGAGACAGTTGATTGCTTCTGTATGTACCTGGTTGGGCCTGCTGAGCCTGCCTAGCCCACATTTATAATGAATGAATGAAGGCAGCAGGGTGATATGATACTTATGCTGCAGTATGAGCTGGCTCCTGCATGCATGACATCAGCCAAATCTATGCAAAAGGGTTCTGTTGTGTTTCACAGAGGCACAGTGGGACAAGTCGGCGAGTACAATGATGTGCGTCTCATGCCTAAAGATGGGCAGCCTGCTAAGCGCTGGTCGCATGAAGATATATGGAACCTGATCACAGAAAATGGCAACAACTACAATCCATCTGATGACACAATGATCATATTCAAACCAGACATCAAATGCGACTACTTCAGTGAGGCTATTGTGTAAGTTCATTCAGCCAAGCTAGTGTTGCACACTGCTTGGCGTGCTGTATAGCTGCATCAGGTCTGCATTGTGATTGCTTTTGCTGCGTGAGTTTGCTGCAACAATGTCACATGCCATGGCAAAAGATTGCAGGCGGTCCTTTTCTTGTGGAGCGATGTCAGTCTAATTGGGATTAGGGGAAAATGTCTGCATGTCAACTGTGTCTTGCTTGTGCATTGATGACAGCTTTCTGCTTGTTGAAGGTGTTAGAGCGAACGGTATTGCTGATGCGACCATGACAGCTTTTTGCTTGTCACAGGTACAAGGACGAAATGGTGGAGATGCTGGAAAAAGAAGGACGGCTCTGGGAGGAAGATGTGGAGCCTGACATGATGAAGGAGATATCTATCGCTGCTGATGCCGATTTTGCAGACCTTGGAGGCAGCAATGTTGGTGATGGTGCGGGTGAGCAGGAGGTCCCAGAAACTCTTGACAGTGAGACTGAAACTGGGCCTTCACCTGGCGGTCAAAACCAGGTTGAATCATTAGAACAAGTTGTCGAAACAGGAGAGGATGACTTTGAGATGGTGGATGATGATGATGACGAATGACTGTGCTGTAGAAACATGGTTATGTGACATCCAGCTCATTGGCTGATTATCTCTCCTTATGCTGCTTACTGGCAAGACCCCTTTTGCTTGTCATATTACAGCATTGACTCTGTACAATATGTCGTTCATTGCAGGTATCAGTGCTTTAGTCCTGTTCTGGTTGTTTTGCTGACAAATTCAGTTCTCTTTTGACTCGAGTTTTGTTACCTAGTCTTGCAAGAGTCTTTCCCAAGCTGATTACCTGCTATTGACATATCACTGAGTCATGCCCAGCATTGCCTTTTGCTTGGCATGCTTTGCGTGCTTTTATACAGCTTTATCAAGCTGCCTGGCATATATTGCAGGGGCAATACTGTCGCCGTTATTGGCTGACCCTGTAATCAATTCAAAGATGGTTTGCATTCAAATCATGCCATGGCATGTCTTTCCCCGTCTGCTAAGTTAGAGTAAGTTAAACTATTTGTCGTTGGTACAGGCGGTCTACCATGTAATGCTATGTGATCTGAATCAAAACATGACAGGGACTCAAGATATCTCAGAGTGTTTTGAATGCTTCCCCATAAGAGGCATTGACGGCTATACTAAGCAATTGCAAATCTACCTAGGCTGTAATTCGATTCTGAAGGCTATGAGGCCTGAAACTTGAACCACAGTAACATGCATGACGCTACTAGCTCGTGTGCACATGTACAGAACAGTTTGTCATGCCTGCATCACAACAGTCAGCTTGCATTGCTGAACAACAGCTGATCATGAGTTGCCAGTGTCCTGACAAAGCTGATGTCAATGCAAACAGATCCATTTCAATGATAGGCTGTGCACAGCGACCCTGTGACTACACATCTCCCAGCTTCAATCTAGGAACAATATTCATGGACTGCAGCTCCTGGAAAAGCAGCTTGCAGGCATACGGCAGCTTCATTTTGGTCATGTGGTCTGGAGTCTTCAAACTAGGGCAGCATGCAAAGCCTAGTTTTGCATTGTAGTAGCCCAGGAGACCACAGTGTGTGCAGACATGCACCTGCAAGACAAGAGCAGCTTCAAGACGTGAAATCCTGGTGTGGACAGCCTGCGCATACTGTGCACTCCTATGCAAATGGACAAGCTGCAAATTTGCAAGTTATCTGAAGACCAAGCCATACAATAGAGCAGATGATGCTTGCTGATTTCAATTTGAGTGATGGCAGATGTTTCAGCCTGCTTTTTCTGCTGATGCTGCAGAAGCACGGCATCCAAGCATGGCATGAATTGCCTTTCATGCATTGCTCAAACATGTGAGAGCACTTGCTATGTCACTTTGTCAATCTTTGCTCTCTAGCTGTGCAGATCATGAGACTCAGCTGATACATGGCTCTAGAGCCCCTGCGCCAGCAGCATGGCAGGACCACAGCCATGCTGTGTCCATGTGAGGTCAATCACATACGTTACCAACCTCTTGTTACCAGCTCACCTCAAACTCGTCCGAACTGATCATGAGACGCTCCAACAGCAGCATGGAGGCGCCGTAGCCAATGAGGCAGTCCCGCTCCATCTCGCCAAGCCTGAGGCCGCCATCACGGCTGCGGCCCTCTGTTGGCTGGCGGGTGAGCACCACTCGCGGGCCACGAGCCCGGGCGTGCATCTTGTCCAGCACCATGTGCTTCAGCTTCTGATAGTACACTGGGCCCATGAAGATGTATGCCTCCAGAGGCTCACCTGCAGCGAGCAACATAGTGCGTGGAGATGGTGTGGTCTGGCACACACACAACACTATTGACTTTGCCTTTCCAGAAGCAAAGATTTCAACCTGCACCTGCGATTGTGCTGTTGTTGAGCCTTCAGACAACGCTTGAGCATTCAGCACTGGAAGAAATCCCTTGACACGGCCAGCTGAAAGCCAGACTTAGATAATGTCATTTGGTACAGACTGATGAGCTAACAACAAGCTTTTGGGTCAGGCAGTCTTGTGCCCTCAACACATGTGAGAGGCAAGCATAACCGAGCCACAATACAATTAGCTATATCAACCTGTGATGCCACTGGTGATGAAGTCTTTCCCACTGTAGTTGAAGCCATTGGCCACAAGCGTCTGACTGATGACTTCAGTGGTGTCAGCCAAACCCCCAGGCTCCCCAAAAGCTGTACCATAGTGGAATCGCCCGCTCAACACCCCAGCCTTGCTACCAAGCAGCTCTATCATCTTACCCACCGTCATCCTAGACGGGAACCCATGAGGATTCATGATGAGGTCAGGGCAGAGGCCAGCCTCTGAGAAAGGCATGTCCTGCTGAGGAATAATGGTGCCCACTACTCCCTTCTGCCCATGCCGGCTACTGAATTTGTCACCTAGCTCTGGCCGCCGTGTGTGGCGCATCAGTACCTGCATGCACCAGGCAAACCAGTGTCTGCTGAGTGAGGGTCGAGTGTGTTTGCATTGCTGTTGAGGACTGATTGTGCCCACAACTCCCTTCTGTCCATACCGCTTGCTGAATTCATTACCTAGCTCTGGCCGCTGTGCGGGATGCAGCAGAAACTGCAACATGAAGGCAGACACCACCATGTGCCGCATGTGTGCTGCATGTACCTAGCAGGCTCATGGCTTATGAGCAAGTACGTAACCAATGCTAGTGCTGATGATTGCGTGTTGCACTATGGCACATAAAAAATGACAAGATTTTAACCAGCTTGTGTGCATCTTTGCCCATTGCATTGCTACAAATACAAGATTGAAGGTGATAGGTATGTCAGCCCAGCAACAGCATTCTTTTCATACGCAACAGCATTTGTCCAAACTTGACATTGCATGCATTGGGTTCAGCTGGTTGTTGCTTCCTGTTGCATTGCGTTATCTCAGCATCAGAGCACCCAAGCCAGAGCATCGGAACAGCATACAACAGGTTGGGTCGCACCTTGACAATCTCTTCATTCTCGTCATTCTGTGTCACCAGAACCTTGTCCACAATGGAGTTCTCACCCTTGGCGCCCTTATAGGTCATGGGCGTAGGCTTCCACATGCTGTCAGACATCTCTTTGATCCCCCCAGGAAACAGGTCCTTGGTGTTGGTGGGGCTGCATTTGTTAATGAACACATCACCGTTCTCGATGGACTCGCCCACGTTGCACAGCCCATCTTCATCCAGCAGTTTATACTTGCCTGTTGCTCGCTTCTGCATTGCACCAAACACAGCTTGAACAGATCATAAACCATGTCACATGAAAACTTGGTGGCTGCCCAAGAGTGAGGTTACACTTTGCCAAGAGTAATTTTCTTGAGTGGCACGACAACAGCATATCGGCATATTGCAGTCCCCATGACATGGTCTGGAGCAACAATGCAATGTTTTGGTACATAATGCATGCCTTGTGTGCAGTTTATGCTTCCTTGTTGCCTCAGGTGCGATAGTGCACTGTGCCAAAAGAGACCACTGGTGTTTCAGGCAGGCCAAACGTAGTGCAGTAAAATTGACAAAGCGAAATTACAGCTGCAATCATGCTTTCCTTCAAATAAGCAGAGGGCGATCTTTGCATGCAAGTTGAGCTGACAGAGCACAAAATTAGACTCACCTGGCCAGGGGGTGGTACGGCTTTGACCACCCGGTCCGTGGTACGATTCTTGTATTTCTTCATGGTTGCGCCATACTTGCGCAGCACAATGCACCGGCCAAAGCCCCTGTCCAGGCTGCTCTTGTTCATCACAATTGCATCCTCAATATCATACCCTGCATTCAGGCAACATGGCATGCAATCTGACCATAGCCTTAGCCTCTAGAGGGTCGAACAGCTGCAAACATTTGGGCCAAGCCTATAGCTGTGAAACATCATGCAATGGATGTATGGAGTCTACAGCATGCACACATTCATGCTCCATGCTCAGTACAAATGGTTTAGGATAGCACAGGACCAACTTGATTGGACACATTTAAATGCTCCAGTGCGTACCTAGCTGGGCCTGCTGAGCTTGTCTAGCACTCAACTAAGTGAGCAACATGATGAAGAATAGTTATGCTGAAGAGCTGTTGTACAGCTTATGTACCATTGTCGCAACTTAGTCAGGGCTTGCTGTATGCTCAGGTGCACACACGCAAACCCAGCTTTGTTCGCATGGTCATTCACAACAGACAATGCAAGGGCTAGTCCAGGCAGAAAGTGCTGAATATTGGTCAGAATGTAGTGCAGGCACCCAAGTGGGACATGACACCCGCAGTGGCATTCGCTCAGGTGCAAAGCACACACGCAAACCCAGCTTGTTAGCATGGTCATCCATAACAGTTAATGCAATGGCTGTTTCAGACCAGTTCAGGACATGACAACCACAGTGGCATTCTCGCCAGCGCCTAGCTTGTTGTATCCTACCAGCGCACCAGAGCAGGACATGGCAGCCACATGCCAAAATGAGCAAATGCTATCTCAGCTGAAAATGCATTGCAGGCACCTGAGTAGGACATGACAGCCACAGTGGCATTCTGGCCGGCGCCTAGTTTGTCATACCCCACCAGCTCAATGGTTTTGGTGGTGAGCAGGGGCCGCTGGGGGTACACCAGCAGGTATAGCAATGTGTCCATCCTGTTCAGCTGGTTGTACGCTATGTTGCCCATGGCCTGCAGTCACCACGAAAGCCCTGATGCAGACAAGGCCAGTTCACAGCTGCTAAAGAAAGGCAGGTTGGGCATTGCATGCAAACCAGCGCAAGAAGCCAGACAGCAGCAGCAGACGGCAGACACTTATGCACCTTGAAGATCATTCAAGCATGACACTTGATGTCAACAATAGGCCATTGTCAAAGTGCAGCAAAACAGGGTACATAACAAGACGATGTCAGGATTCAAGCATCATGAAGCATAACTGTGCTGTCGAATGCAGAGTCTGGACAGTAGCAGCAAATTCAGCAGCAGTAGCAGAAGCAGCGGCTGCATCATGAGGTATATACACCTTTGGTTAGATAGCCTTGCTCAGCAGCCACAGAAAGAACATATCATGTAGGGGAAGCACCTGTTTGCTCATAGCGCCCTGGTACTTTTGCGAGGGGACAGGTTGTGGTGAGAGTAGGCAATCAGCCCAGCACCCACCCCAAATACAGTGAAGCAACAGGAACAGCAAAGGCCTTGCTTGCGTTCAGTTGCTACAGAAAACGCGTGTGGTAGAGGGCGGCTACCTGCTTGCCCATAGCACACTGGTAGGTGTTTCTTGGTGACTGGTTATGGTGTGGGTAGGGGATTAGCCCAGCAACCACCCCAAGCACAGTGAAGGGTTCAATCTCCAGATGAGTGGTGTCATACACACACTTGCTCTCATACAGTGCCACCAGGGCGTTGCTCTCTTCGTTCACATCCAGGTATTCCACCAACCCGTGGTGCAGGAAGTGGTTGAAGCCCCACTCTCCTGTCTTCAGCTTGCCTATGTGGGCAGCTGTCACACGCGGGACACCCTTGTCACAAATGATCAGTGGCCGACAGACCCTGCATGCAGCAGAGGAATGTTTGGTGTACTTCATGACAGACGAGCAGTGGATAGCAGACCCTACATGCAACAGAGGAGGGAGTGATGACCTTTGTCACAGATCATCAGTGACTGGCAGACGCTGCATGCAGCAAAGGAGTGATTGATGTCCTTTTTCACAGATCATTAGCAGCCAAAAGACCCGGCATGCAGCAAAGCAAATAATGCTGCCCAGTGACAAAATGTAGCTGCGACAGCTGCAGCCAGCTACATGAGGCTGCTCTAACATATGACTCAAGGAAATTGTGCCTGACTGAACTTTCAAAAGCCTGATGGACAATGCATCAAGTATGCACAAGGTATGCTGTTGATCTTGTTTAGAATCTGTAAGATGCAACCGGCAGTGCACAGTGCATTGATAACATGAGCACGTATAATTTTCCGTTGCATGCCTGTGCTATGTAAACCTCAAATCAATAAGGACGCATGTCAGAAGCAGACATGGTCTGAGCCTGCAAGCTTCCTTGCACCATTGGAAGATTCAGTCATCATGCACAAACTAAGCAGACAAGGACAGAAGTGCAGTGCATGCAACCAGGCGTACCTTCCACCATCACTAGCAATGTGGACACACTCCTGCTGGATGTACACGCTCACAAACTCCCCAATACGATTACAGCGGCGCAAACGGCGCAAGGCTGTGGCAAAGCTGACAGGTTGGCGGTGCACCCCCAAGATGGTGCCATTCAGCATGACAATAGCAGTGTCCCTGCACAACATTGCTCTTTGTGAACCTCAAGATCAGTATATCGACACAAAAGCAGTGACCAGTCCCAAGGCTTGCCTGAAGAGGCCAACCCATGGGATAATCTCTCTTTGTCTTGCTGAAGTGATGCCCTCTCAAAGGAGACCAAGGTCAGCAAGGTTGTTGCCACCGGTAATGTATGATTGAAACCATGAACATTTGCAGGAACATTCGAAACCGATGCCTGATGCTTGTCTGCATGGGGTTTGAGTGTTGTTCAGACTGCTGCCTCTTGCTGCTATCATAAACGGTGCAAATGCACACATGATGAAAGGACTGATTTGTCATGCAGCTCCGAACCGATGGTGAATAAAGGGGACGCCCAGCATGAAGGCAATCATCTTATTCACATGCATGAACTCTTTGACTATCATGGCTGCCCTGTCATGCAGCTTTGAGCCAGTGATGAAAAGGAGCGGTCCCACACCCAGTTCCACGTTCAGCATGAAAGCCAACATTTTGTGCTCATGCATGTGATCTTGACTGTAAGGGCTGACCTGTCATGCAGCTCTGAGCCAGTGATGAAGAGGAGCGGCTCCACACCCAGCATGAAGGCCAGCTGGGCCAGGGGCTCCTCTTCATCATCGGTGGTCACATGGGTCATGAGCGCTAGGTTCTTGACCAGGCCACAGCTCTCCCCCTCTGGGGTATCAGCTGGGCACAGCATACCCCACTGACTCGGCTGCAACGCCCTAGGCCCACTCACCTGCTCACACACAAGCAACAGCTATGTTGTGAGTGCATACCTAGTGATGCGCAAGCAGCAGCTGGATTGAGAGCCCTGATCTGGCCACACACAAGTGACAATTGTTTTTAGAAATGACATACAAGCAACAGTAATGTCAAGTGTCAGCCGGGCACAGCATATACCAGTAAGCCCCCTCACCTAACACACAAGCAACATCCATGTGGAGAGTCCACAGTTGGCATGCACAATGTTACAGCTGTGCTGAGAGCCCATACCTGCTGACAAACAAGCGACAGCTATGTCAGCGGGACACAGCATACCCTACTGACTTGGCTGCAGTGCCCTAGGCCTGCTCACCTAGGCACACACAAGCAACATTTACGCTGACATCTCACTCCTGATGAGACACAAGCAACAGCATACCTCACTGAGTTGGCTGCAGCACCCTAGGCCCAAACATATGGTGTCACACAAGCAACAAGTATGCTGAGAGTCTACAGTTGGCAAGCACAACATTCAAACTGTGCTGAGAGCACATATTCAATGATAAAGAAGCAACAGCTATGTCGGCCGAGCGCAGCATACCCCACTGACTTGGCTGCAGCGCCCTTGGGCCACTCACCTGGTCACACACAAGCAACAGCTGTGCTGAGAGTATGTAACTGGTATGCACAGCTTTCCAAAGTACCTGTGCTTAGGTGCATTGTGTGCAGAATGTGATACAGAACGACAGCCAAGGCAGAGCAGCTATGATGCTGCATGTGACCAATGCTGTAGGACCTGAGCAGAGAAGCCACTTGATTGCTCCTTACCTCATAGCATCAGGGAATCAATATGATGCATAGTCTAAGCAATGTCTTTAGTCTTTGCCATATGTTGCACTCTTCTTATCATGCATCACTTGAATGCTTGCTACTGGCACAGCGTCACCATGCCGGGTGCTTCATTCTGTTGAGGGAGAGGGTTGGGGCTTCAAGGATCCGCAGTCTGTGCAACGTGGCACACCTTTCGGGTTTTCTCAAACTGGGAGGCAATCTTAGTCATCATGCCCAGGGAAGCAATGAAGGAGAGGCGTGACAGCACTTGGGTGACGCCTTTGCGGTCCATCTTGAACCTCTGAATCTTCCAGTTGCCGCTACTCAGGCTGCTCTCCATGTTGGCTGTGATCAGCTGGCTTGCCATGGACTTGCCAATGTCAAACACTGCAGCTCTGTTTGCCTTGCCAAGCACCTTGTCTGCCTGCAAACAATATGCAGATGCTGTCAGCTGCAGTCAGGTTCAGATGCACTCCACTTTGCTGAAACGTTGAGATAGTTTGCGTTTGCACAGGGCGTCAGTCAACGTTGTGAAAGTGAACTCTGAATCTTCCAGTTGCCGCTGCTGAGGCTGCTCTTCATGTTAACCCTGATCAGCTTGCCATGGACTTGCCAATGTCAACGCAAGCAATCAAATGTCTCCAGCCAGCTTGTTCCTATGCCATCCCAAAACATTTGTACTGAATATGGAGGGTGGGGAGACCTACACAGTTATGTGTCAAGAGTCTCGGGGTCTATCCTTGGCCGTTGTACCCTGGTACCTACCCAAGCATACACTGAAACATCATGCGGAAGCTACGTTCTGACGTACAACAAAATTGAACAACAGATACAACGGAGTCAGGGCATGCAAAGATTTGGCGCAGCACCTACAGGCTCAGCATGATGAATGAGTTTTTGAAAGTGCCCTAATCTTATTTTGTACACAATTTAGCTTTCAGCACCTACAGTGTCAGCACAATAGACTTGAGCTCATGGAAATTTCTCAAAATGAGCTCATAGTGTCCACCAGCGTAATGGTTGAGTACATTTTGGTGGCATTGGATCTGTTTGCAGACAGCCGCTAACATGGTATTTTGGCCTTGTCAGCAGTGTTTTGGACAGCATCAGGCAATACAAGAGACTGCTACGTCTGTGTTTGGCAACAGCTCAAGTCACAAGGCTCCCAAAAGCCTCAAACGGGTCATCACAAATCCTGCTGTGACAGTGCACTGAAAGCTGACATGCATTGCATGGTGCATCATCAGCTGCAGCACAAGAACCCATGGCATTGCATGCTTGATACAGTGCTCATCTCCTTCGAGGCCAATTTCTTCAGATCAAAGAGTTGATGCAATCCGTGACATTTTGGAGATCATGCAGCCATTTTCCCTCCAAACTGCCACACATTCATTTCTCATATCAGGATAAGCGACGCAGGGACATCCTTGCCGACTAAGGACAATGTAGTTGGGAAGTATTGACTGCGTTCTGACAATAACGTGGTATCCCTGGGCAAGAACAGTTCAGGACAAGGGCAGATTTTCTTGGTGGTCAGAGCACTCTGTGTGAGGAGGGACCACCGTACCATAGTTTTCAGCTCGCCATTGAAGCGCTTGAAGAGATCCTCAAACAGGATGGAGATTTGACCGCCAGCCAGCTCCAGGCGTTTGTTGCCATAGTAGTCCCTATCATCAATCAGGGACTCGTCTATCATTGCATACAACATACGCCGGATGATGTAGGCAACATATGTGACCTGCAACGTACACAGGCCGTGTCAGTATGACGCATTGAGCATACATTTGGCAGACAACCTGTTGACAGCTGGAGAGGATCACTGTTGCCAATGCAGTCCAAATGCCTTGAGCCATGTATGGGCAGTCGCGACATTGCTATGACAAGTGGCCGGCAAGCTGGAGGCAACACCAGGCATATGTGTCGCAACAGCTTTGGCTGGCATCACAACAAAGCATTGCTGCCTGGGGGATGACGCAAAAGGTAGATACATGATGGACTGTTGCACTGTTATGGTGTGTCAACAGGAAAGCAGGTTTGGGTGACAAGCACATCGTTGAGGACAGGTTTGAACTGTGAGCAGTGTCACACTGACCAGCATTAAGCCGACCGGTAACATGCTGACATGCTCTTGATGTGACTTGTGACAGGACATCTCTGCATAGACTGCCTCAAAGAAACATCAGCCGCCATGTGGTCGAAATATTCTGACCTTAGCCTGGAAGTTATAGCGGATGACAGGCACATGATTGAGCACAGTGTTGGCCAGCGTCTCCCGAGCCTCATCTCCCTTGGAGTTGTAGCGCGGCTTGCGCTGGAAAGGCTGCCCAGGCTGTGGGCCCTTGCCTTTTATTTTGCTCCCTGAAGACAATGACACTGATCACAACAGTATAAGCAGAGTAAGCAAAGCATGGAAAGCTTTGTGAGCAGTGTGCCGCCTGGAACCCTTGTGCTGAAAAGGCTGCCCAGGTTGCGGGCCCTCCCTTTTTGACTCGCTTCCTGTGGGCAGTTGCCCTGATAACATGAGTAAGCATAGGAGAGTCTATGCCCTTAGGCGTCATAACAGCCCAGAGCATCAACGACACCATCTTGAGCAATGTAAGCAAAGACAGCATTGCAAGACGTGTGAGACCCATAATGTTTGCAAGCAGGCACATGCAGGCCTCTGCTCTGCCTTGGATTATACTTTGTGTTGTGCAAAGGGGAGATCAGAGATTTTGCAAGCAGAGCAGGCACAACAAGCCTGTCAAACATGTGACTACCTTGAAGTTCCTGTACTGGAGGAAATCTGGAACACTGTGAATGTGATGTACATTTGACCAACAGTGTCAGCAGCGCAAGCTGTGCAAAGCTGCGTAAGCAGTGATCACAGTCCTGCTTGCAGAGACAACAGTGCACTGTTGTCTCTGCAAGCAGGAATGTCGGCACTGTTTACTCAGCTCTGCGTTGCCCAACGGAGCAGAACTGGCAGTGCAGCATGTGAAAAATTTCTGAGCAAGGTTAGCATGCTGGCAATGCAGCTTCTGTGCAAAGCAGGCAAATAGCTGGCAGTGCAGGCCACATGCAATGCAACTCAAGCCAGCAAAACCAACCGCCTGGAACAATGATGATGATGTACGCCAGTGACAATCAGCGTCCACAGCACTCAATGCTCTGTTCAGGACTCAGTCAAGCAAAACAAGTTGTGATGCATTTGGCTTACCAAGCCAGTCTAGGGCCTGCCAACGATGTCAAACTCAAGGCTGCAGTGACAGAAAGTGCTCAAGCAGGTTGTGATGACGCGTAATAGTGCTTAAGGTGTGACTCACCGAGCCAGTCTAGGGCCTGCTGGCTGGTGAAGATGCCCAGGTTCTTGCACTCCTGCAGGGAAGGAGCGAACAGTGCAGTGTATGCGCCCTCACTGCCAATCAGCTGTGTCACCTCCTGGTCACTCTCTACGCCCATTGCCTTCATCACAACAACAACAGGAACATCATCCCTGCACCCGCCACACACACAGTTGAAGCAAGCAGCACTGTCATTAGCACATGCGGCCCGCATAGTTGGAACGCCCAACAGGCCGTGCACAACAGGCACATCATACCTGCACCCAATAGACACACAGGTCAAGCTTGCAGTATGTTGTTGTGAGCGCATGCGCATTGCAACTGCGTACATTGCCCATTGCCTTCATCACAACTACAGAAGGAACGTACGTCCCTGCACCTTGCATGCACAAAGTTCAAGCTTGCAGCACTACTGTGAGCGCATTAGTTCTGTCCAAACTACAGTCATCTCTTACAAGGCTCATATAGGAACATGCTCACTGGAACAGCAATGCAGTTAGAAAGCAATCATTGCATTTTGACTCGAATCTGACTGCAGGGGAGCTCTGAGAAAGGAAAACTTGAGGTAAGGATAACAGACTGTACGAGGAGTGTCTCAGGAACAGCGCAACTAGAACTTCAAGAAGTTGCTGCAATGCCAAACAGACTTGCCAGCCATAATATCAAGAACAAAGCTTTAAGGTGCCAGTTTGTGCTGTCAGCAGAAAAAGGCCAGATGATTGCTGCTTACGAGAAGCTATTGGTACGCAGCATGAAGCGGCCATGCTTGAGCACCACATTCATCTTTGTTTTTTTCTCATGGGTGGAGCTCTGAACAGAGGCCGTCACTTGCTGCTTGGAGTCCACATCAATGATGATGCGATTTTTGGACAGCTGCTCTTGCATCAGAATCACTTTCTCAGTGCCCTGCGGTGCGCAATCAGCTGATCATAGCTCAAACTTTGGCCGAATGGCTAGGATCTCAGGCATGCCAGCAGACACTATCTGTTGCAACTCGCTTTGGAGTGCATGACTTTGCCAGTGGTCAGTGTCAGTGTCTGCAGCTTTGCTTTATTCAACGATCCAACTCACACAACTGAAAAGCAAGTCAGAGGTCTTGATAGCGGGTCAAGCATGCCATGCACACTTCGGAGGTCTTTACAGCAGATTACAGAACTGTGTGCATCAAGCTGCAGACATACCCGCACAATGAAGTATCCTCCTGAATCCAGAGGACACTCGCCAGCTTCGGCAAGCTGAGCTTCATCTTTACCATTCAGCACACACCTGCACAGCAGCTGATCTGCACTTTGCTGCTGCATGCTGTGATGACTAGAAAGACGTAATTCACACTCCCTCCACATGTTTGATGAGTCCTGCATCATCTTTGTGTACAGCACAGTGAGCAGCATTGACAGCAGCTTTCATGTCAAGCTTCTGAGCTGCTCTTGAGCCCTCTTGGCAATGAGAATGAGGCAGCAGCAGCACTGGGAGAGCAATAATTCAAACCAAAGTTTACAAAGAATTCTTGCAACACTCAAGCTGGAGATTGCTTTTGAGGCATCTAGCTGTGTTTATCAGGCAGCAGCAGTAGTAGAGCAATCAGCTGGAGGCCAGCCAAAAATTGACATGACTGCAGTGAAGCAAGTCAGAAGAGAGGAATGCTTTGATGGCAGCTGTGGGGCAAGTCTAGTTCAGGCAACCTCATTGATGCAACTGAAAGAGCAAGCAGAGGGCGAGTGCTTTGATGACAGCTAAAGCTGCGAAGTACCTGGCACTTCGAAGCATGAGAGGTAGTTTGCCAATAGTGACTGCTCCCACTCCATTTTTGCCTTTCTTGACAATGACCTCTTTACCCCTAGTGTACTCAACATCCACGCTGATTGGGGCAGAATAGGTCATGTCTCTTAACCGGCATTGTTGAGGTGTGATATCAGACTGAATATAGTTTTCTTCCACCTTTGGTGTCCCAACAAACACATCAGTGTACCTGCATTGATGTGTTCAGTGCTTCCCATCTGCTCCGCCAAGTTAGGCTTGCTCAGGGCTTGCGTGCAAACAAAGTAGTAACTGCTTACTTCAGGTACCAAGCTGGGTCTGCGTCACATGTCACTTTCTCGTTTCCTTGTGCTCCCACAATCTTCTTGATCTCATGATCAATGAAGTAATTGAAGGAGTCAATGTGCTGCTTGACCAAGCCTCTGACTTTGAGGAAGGCAGGGAGCAGCTCATATTTGTCCTCAACGGTTTTGATTGGTGCAGTGAGCTTCTTGGGATCCTTAAGCAGCGCCTCCTGCACTGCGTCCCGACCATCATGGTGATCACCATTCGCATCAGGTTCTTGAGATGCGCCCATCTATGCAGACGACGGCTTCGGCAGCCGGATGATGCCGTCGCTGTCGCCTGCGCGTTCTTGAGATGCAGCAGGCTGCAAGGGACGCTGCGCAAAGTCCAGACCACGGTGCGAAGCGTCGCAAGCTTTCAACAGGCCACTACTATCTTCGCACATCACTTGACCGTCAGTCACCTTGCATGGCTGCAATATCGCTCTTGTTGCGCTAGAAGCACTGCTGCTGGCATGCTTGGCTCTGAAACCACTCTCATTAAATGACGCTTCGAGCATGCCCGCAGACATGCCAGGACAGGTGCTATTGCACATGCTTCTTTGGACCTGACAGGAGTTACGGCCAGTATTTAAGATACAAGGCCGTCGTCACTAGCTCAGAGTGTGATCTGTTGGCCATGTGGCGCAACACACTGCCATTTCCACATACTTTAGGCTTTAAGGTCTAGACTAGAGTCTGACGCTTGGATCTGAGATGTGCACTAACTGCAAATATCGCAGTACCGGTAAGGTTGCGTACCTGGTACATGAGTTGCTCATGACACCAGAATGAAGGCAGTGCATAACTGTGCCCTAAGAAGGCCAATGAAACATGGCAGGCATCTAATGCAATTGCACTTGAGCAATCGCAAATATTGCATGATCAGAGCGGGGCAGATTTGGGCAAGGCAATGAAGCATGATATTGCCAGCATGAGGCACACAGATTGTCCACAGATACAGCAAGACCAACAATACATTTGACCTGATAGCCTCAGCAAGTCTGCCAACTTTATGCTTGTCACTGGCAGTAGCTTCCTGTGATATGTTAGTCATGGTCGCATCACTGAGCATCTGTCTGCATTGCCTGCAGTCCCTCATCAGTACCTGGCACATCAAGCTCTGTACCAGCTTCTGTTTGCTCTTCAGCTGTGCTAGCTAGTGTAGTCACTGTTTGCTGCTTTGGCTTTGCCAATGCAGCAGCTGTATCAGTGCCATCTACAGGCGCCTGCTGGTCACTTGCAGCTTGTACATCAGCATTGTCAGGGATGTGCCGTCTTTGTTGCTCACTTATCTGCATTGGTGCTGCTGTGTCCTCAGGCAACGGCCCAGAGGACGCATCATGTGCCCTGCACATCACAAGACAGCCTGGAAGACGGTTTGTATCAAGTGCAGGTTGGCTTAGTCACACCTGTGATAAGCAAGGCACACACAGCAATGCTTGATTGTTCATGCTGCGCCAGCTGCTGTGTAAATGCTGTACTTGAAGGCGCAGTAAAATGCAGCTTGCCATGCTAAAAGGACTTGCTTATGCAGCTCTACAATTGAGGTGCTGCTCCTTAGACTAGGCAATACCGACGCTTGCTGACAACTGGCTTTGTGTTACTTGTGCACAAAGAGTCAAACAGTGTCAAGCTCTGATGTTCAGGCTCCAAGCTTTTGATCTGGGTAGATGGCAGCAGGTGATACGGGATTGCTGACCAGTAATGCAGGAAGAGCTGCTACCTGTCATAGTCTGCTTCACCAGCTGAATACGCTGTTGCCACATATCTGTCATCATCCATAGGCTCAGCCTGTGAACCATTCGTTGCTCTGTCTGGCTGAGCATGAGTGTCTGATCGTGGGGCACCCATGGCGTCTTCATCATCTTCTTCATCCAGCACCACATATGCACCTTCTTCCACATCATCCTCACCTGTTGTAACGAGACACACATTTGGAACACAACAACATGACTGCTCTCCTCTGCTGGCTATGGAGCAGAGCCGATGCAACACCACATCGGCTCTGCTCCATGATGCATACAGTGGTGGCGCATGCAAGCGCTGCTTGAGTTACCGGAGCATTGATTGTGCTTTATTGCCAACAAGCAGCCACTCTCAGAGCAAAAGACAAACAGACAAAGCCCCAACATCCCCATATCACTAGCTGGGCATTGTTATGTGACATTGCTCGCAACTCAACCAACAACAAGATAGAGTCGCCGTTTACAGATGAGCAAAACAACACATCAGCGAGCACAAGCGACAAGCTAAAGCTACTGTGAAAAGCAGCACGTGCTCTGACGCTGCAAACAATGGGCCTACACAGGACATGATACAATACATGCAAAGGTGATGCTGTTGGCCATGTGAAACCAAGTGCCAAGCAGGAAGAGAAGATTGATGTGACTCAGCCTCTACATCATCAAAAATACGCTATACAGAAAAAAGTCTCTAGCACACACCTGCTCCACCTTCAATATCCTGCTCAGCTTCATCTTCAGCTGCATCATCAGCCGCAGCAGCACCTTCTTCTGCAGGAGCATCAGCAGCTGCTTGATGACCAGCAGCTTTGGCTGCTTGTCTTGCTTCTGAAGCTGCCTGTGCTGCAGCCTCACGACGCGCAGCTGCTGCATCTGCAGCCCTTGCCATTGCTGCAACATTTTCTCTCACTTGCTGCCTCTTGACATCTAGTTTGGCTGCCTCTTCAACCTGCAGTGCACCAAATTGCATTCGCTGTTGTGATGACTCAACCAGCCAACTTGCGGTACTTTAATGATGGACACATCGATACTGCAGCGTTTTCTCTCACTTGCTGCCTCTTGGCTTCTGGTTTGGCTGCCTCTTCCAAACTGCAATGCAATGTCTTGGGTTTGCGGATGCAATGACTACATTGGGCAACTTGCAGTATATGCTACTGGACACATTGATGCTGTGCATGCAACATTTAATCTCACTTGCTGCCTCTTGGCTTCTAGTTTGGCTGCCTCTTCCAGCCGCAGTGCAACAATTTGCACTTGCCATTGTGATGATTAGATCAGGCAACTTGCGGTGTGTACTAGTGGACACAATGGTGTTGTGCATGCAATGTTTTTTCTCATCTGCCGCCTAGTGACCTCTATTTTGACTGCTCCTATTGCTTTTGCCATTTGGGTTGTTAGATCAGGCAACTTGCAATGTATCCCAAAGACAGATTGATATTCTGTGTGTGCAAATGGGAGGCACTTGCGTGTACATGCATTATACACCGTACAACAGCGACCGGTGTATGTTGTCAACACAGCATGTGACAGCTGCAGGACTGAATGCAATGCGTGTCCAAATAGTCCACGCTTTATTGGCTTGGATGTGGATGCTGACCTTGAAGGCTTCCAGCTTTTCCTGCTCTTTCTGAAGCAACTGCTGTGTTGCAGCATTTGGTTTGCCAGGAAGCCAACACAAGGGTGGGCCTGCAGTGGTCTGGATGAAATTGGCAATCTTGCCACGAAGCACAATCCTCTGAACAAGATTGATCTCTGCGCGCTTTATGTCTGCTTGCATCCCAAGCTCGCGCTTCAGGTTCATCTCTGCTTGCCTACACACTATCAAAGTGCTGACCACCCTGCCAGCTAAAACGCAAACACAGAGATTTCTCCTCAGGGTAACGACGTTCTTGACGTGAGGACAATGCAGTTGAGAACCTGTCACTGCATTTTGACTGCAATGGTATCTCTGTGTTCAACAAATCAATACAAGGGCACCTTTGTCGGTGACCAAAGCAGTTGTTAGGGAGACAGAGGGTCACCGTACAAAATGATCTGCAGCATTCAGAGATCGGCAACCTGATCAGACAATGGCAGGATTACCTTTTGGCAGCCATTTCCCTCTTGAAGTCAGCCTTGAACTTTATAAGATCTTCTCGCTTGCGTTCCTCTGCTCTTTTGAGAGCCTCATCTCTCTGCTGAGCGACTTTGCTTTTCCTGAAGTCAGAGCTTTCATCCCTGCACAGTACACCATCTGCGCTTTATGGCCTATGAGCATGAAGTGGATTCTGCATGCCGAGCTGTGTCAGCGCTGTGTCAGAGTGACGCCAGCAAGATGGTGACAAAGACCCAAAGGAAAATCAAAGCTCACCTGCATTTCTGCAGGGTCTGATTCAAGAATCCAAACATACGGCGGTTTCTCTTTTTGGCAGCTGGGTTGTCTTCTGAGTCATCAGGCCTTGGCCGCTTGGCAGTCATGTTATCGTCATTCTGCGTTAAATAAAAGTGAATAGGGACGCTGCTAACAGTGCTGTAGGCAAGCAAAGGGCTGTTTCAACAATCAGCACAACAAATAGGCTCATTGCTACCTGGGATGGTAGACGAGTCTCTCCATCTACCACTACAGCAGACAGGAGGCGCTTTCTTGAATTTGCAGGCTGCATGTGCCACAGCAGGGGGTCAGCGACCAACCAGAGCTTCAGCTCAGGAAGCAAACAGTGAGAACCGAGCTCACTTCTGAAGCTGATGATGCTGCTGTTGAAGCAGGCAAGTCTGCTGATGGGTGTCTGCGGTCTTGCGAGTGGCGTGGGCCTAGCCTGTCCATGACAGAGGAGCGTGGTGCATCACGATGTGGTCTGTCTGAATACCCATTGCTTGCAGGAGCTCTTTCGGGGCCTCTGGCATAAGGCTGGTCTGGCCTGGACCGAAAGTGTACAGGCCCAGGACCTTCTGGCCTGTCAGGTTGCGTGGAGTAGGCACCTCTACCGGGCGGACCTCGTCCTGGAAGAGGGCCACCCGGGGGCCCTATACCGCGACCACGACCTCGTCCAGGAGCGAAGCTGCGAATGCGCTCGGTAACCTGTGCAGAAGCATAGGGCATGGCATACACTGATCACTGACCCGCCCCGACAAAACGCAAGAGCACGCAGCCACGAGCGTGATATATTATTGCTTGCCAAGACCTACCGCATGTCGTTCCTGAAAGATGCCTTGCAATTCCTGCTCAAGTTTGTTTATGTCGAGATCCATGCCAATGCGCCTCCTCGGCGGAGGAAGTCACGACACGCAGCAGATCGCGCACACTCCAAGACAGCAAGGCTATTGGACGATGCAGAACGCGATCACCCTGGCTGGACCCTGGCAAGCAAAACCAATTGTTGACTGCTTCACCGCCTGCGTCTAAATTGCTGTTGCCCTAATTCGCTTGACCTAATTTCGTGGCGAGTTCAAGTTTACCCTATCAAGGCCTGCCCTTGTGAGAAGCATGACACTGTCCTGTAGTCACGAGAAGCCGGTCAGGTCCAACTCAGCGTCCACTGTCAACGCCATACGTGCGCTCCAGAGCATTGCCGATTGCACACTGAGATTGTTGGCCAGCGATACACCTCTGTTCCAGCTCTGCCACTTTTTGTGATCTGCGACTTTGAGCTGATCGAGCTCGAGTTCTGCCGGACCACTGCAACGACGACCCCCATATAGCCAGGGAAACTGCAATCAGCACCTTTTCTATCCATTGCACTCCTGCAAAGCCGTTTTGGCGCTCACAGGTGACAAGACCTTACGTTTGTGCCGAGTGCTCGCGCTTGCTTGCACTGCTGTGAACTAGCAGTCGCGCTTCACCGTCACCAAAGTATCCGGCTGTTGCCAGATTTGGCTTGTATTTTCACAGTCATTTGATGTTGCCGCAGGGCGCCTCCTGGGGCCTGTCCCTAGTAGCCTGAGCTGCTCCAAGCCCTTGCGAGGGCTAGTCCCTCAGCATGAGCAGCAATGACATTCACTCAGGACCATCCAGTCCTGTCAAGAGCGAGCACAGCCCTGGGCAAGCAAAGGCTGCTCTTGTGGACAACATATGGAAAGCTTGCGCATATGGCGATTTTGACAAGCTCCGCATACTCGCATCACAGACGCCTGATTTGGTGAACCAGCCTGATGAGCAGGGGTATTATCCACTGCAATGGGCAGCTTTGAACAATCGGGTGGCAGTGACCAGCTTCCTGCTGGAAAATGCTGCCAAGCCAGATCTCAAGGATCATACAGGCCAGACTGCCCTTCATTGGGCTGCAGTACGAGGATCACTGCAGGCTGCAGAGACCCTGCTGCGGGCAGGTGCCGACCCAAGGCTACCTGATGGCAAGGGTTACACAATCTGCCACGTTGCTGCACAGTATGGACAGACGGCCTTCCTATATCACGTGGCTCTGCGCTGGGGATCAGATGTAGACTCTCCAGACAGTGATGGCAGAACTCCGCTTCATTGGGCAGCCTACAAGGGCTTCTGCGATACCATCAGGCTGCTCCTGGTCATGGACGCGAGGTTTCACCTTGCTGACAAGGAAGGCTGTACGCCATTGCATTGGGCAGCAATTCGTGGCAATGGAGAGGCATGCACTCTGCTTCTACAAGGCGGCTCATCCAGCCTGCTCACAGCGCTTGATGTGACTGGCAGCACCCCTAGTCAGCTTGCAGTAGAGAAGAAGCACCGGTATACTCCTGATCAGCGCATTTGTGTTGTAGCAGCCATTTCATTCCACTTGCATACTGGTTAGGGCAAGCAAGAGGAGGCAGTGCTTGTGCATCAAACAGAGCACAGCAGCAAATGTTTTCAGAACATTTTCTTTGTCACCGAGAGAATAACATGTGTGTGAAACTTTGTCGAGCATCATTTCTCAGGACATCATCCCATCAACATGCGCCATTCACAGTCATTGCCATTGTGTGGCATGCTTGATCAGCCTTGTAACCTGGCTCAAGTATGCACATGGACAATATGTCTTCTATCTCAAGTTTGCAAACCTGGTTGCATCGCTTGCAGGCATCTGGGCGTGCATCTGGCAGAGTGGAGACAGAATCAGGAAGGAGGCAAATGGTTTGGCAAGAAGGGCAAGCTAGCCTTTCTGACCAGTACCCAGCTCTGTCCCGGCATCTGGGCCCTCATCATCGGCCTGGTCTCCCTCTTCCTCTTCAAAGTTGTCCAGAACATTTCTGTTGGTCCCATGTCAGCAAGCGGCACACTCTGGTCCTGGTCTGTGGTAGTTCTGGCCGCCACTGGGCTTATTGTCCTGTTCCGCATCACCACAGCAGACCCAGGCTATGTTTGCAGCATCACCAAAGGCAACATGCGAAGCACGAAGGGCAGTGCTAGCAGGGGCAATGGTGGGAATGGCGGAGAGGGTTACAATCACTACAAAGCCCTTGACTCACCAGCACTATGGGCTGGCAACTGGAATCAGTTGTGTGTCACTTGCAAGATTGTGCGGCCCCTACGAGCCAAGCATTGCAGCATGACTGACAGATGCGTCCAGGAGTTTGATCACTACTGTCCCTGGGTTGGTAACTGTGTGGGAAAGGGCAATAGGCATCTATTCCTCATCTTCTTGTGGCTGGAGCTGTTTGCTATGTTGATCAGCGCTGTCGTGACCTGTTTTAGGTTGCATCAGGCCTACAAAAGGGACTCTTGGGTGGAAGTGACTGGCATACCTTGGATGATCCTGTTTGTCATCTTGGATGGGTTTGTGCTGATGAGTGTGGGTGCGCTAGCTGTGACCCAAGCCTCTCAGATAGCTCGTAACATCACTACTAACGAACTTGCCAACTGGCATCGGTATAAATACCTCAAGGATGCAGAGGGTCAGTTCAAGAACCCTTTTGACAAAGGGTGCAAAACCAACTGTACAGATGCTTTGTTTCCTGCACAGACACCTCCAGCACCTTTTGCGATCCTGCATGATCAGCCTGAGACCATGTCTTTACTGAAGATGGAGCAAGGGCAGTTGGCAAACAAACACCTTGAGTAGGGTAGCTAATTTGTCACATCAGGTCCTCATGGTTTTTGTGAAACAGTTGCGTTCTGGTCTTGCAATTGAAGTTTTGATTCATGCTTTTGCTTGTGCAATAGACAATGACAATGACCACTTTTTGACCATCAAATTGACATCTGCTGCCTTGCTGTCTTGATGCTAGGACTTGCACATGCTGTGTTTAAGGCTGTTGCTGTCACCATTCTGCAAGGAAGTCATGTGGGCATGGCTGCACTGCATCCACCAGTGCAAACTTGTTTTTCTGACGCTGTGTGTCATGATCACATTGTCATGTGCCACATCTGATATGTCTCAACACACAGGCAAGTTTTGACAAGATTCAAGCATTAATCAATAATCTTATGACCAAGCTAGGCGTTGCGTCCAAGAACACATAGCATGCAGCACTAATCTCTACAATCCGTGAGTGAGTCTACAATGTGTTACTGTGCTGCGTAGTCACATTCAGTGCAAGTCGCAAGCCCACATGTGACATACAAATTGTCAATTTGAACCATCACTGCAAGCTATCAATGTGTTAGTACCACTTTAGCTGGGACACTAAAAAAACATGCTGAAACAAGCAGAGCAAACTGAATGACTGTCATGAATATTGCAACAACACTAGAGCAATAGCATCAAGCAACACAACTGTCAGCTGGCCTGCCAATCGAGGCCATGTACATCACAACAAGCTGCAATCCAATTCAGAATATTTGTCCAAGGCAGCAGGTCCTTGTAATGAGCAGAAGCTTGGTCGCAAAGGGTCCTGCATCAATGCCCTTTCCAGACTGGCAAGCAATGGGTCAGCCACAGCTTTAGGGCTCAGCACATCCTGCAGCATATCTTGGGTAAGTGGCCATGTTGAGCAAGGGCAGCAGCAGCAGCTTAATGGCAAAAGCTTGCACTCACAATGCACCTAGACGAACTACAGTGCTGTGGTGCTTTGCAAACTGCTTTGGTCGACAGTCTTTTGAACAAGCCCAGCCTTGACTTACGTACACGCATAAAAACCATCATCTAGAAATGCCTGGCCAATCTCCACGTCCATCTCAAACAGCTTTGCAACAGCCAAAGACTAAAGTGGCTGGAGACAGTTGATTGCTCCTTTTAACGAACGCCAGACACATGAATGAATCAAGTGTTGTATCTATACCTGGAGAAAGTCAGGTGCTATGGTGCTTTGCAAGCTGCTCTGTCTAGCAGTCTCTTCAGCCAACCAGCCTTGAATTTTGGCCCAAGTGTGGGCTTTCCTTGCTTCTGATGCAGCCTGCTCCTTAGCAGCAGTGGCTGCCTGTGCCCAACCCAGCAGGCTGGCCTTCGTTAGCTGCCTGGCATGATGCAAGCCCGCCTTGTGCATCAGTTGCAGCTCCCTTAGCAAGCGGGCGTCTGCCTGCTGCTGCTGCACTTGCCGCCACAGCCTGAACGCCTGCAGCCAGATCCAGCTCATGACTTTGTCACATGCGTAGCGTGCACTGCTCAGCTGAGCTGTCTGCAAGCTGCTTCAGCTTACGACAAGTCACGTGGATAGAAAGTGGTGGCTGACTCCTGCTGCTGCACTTGCCACCACAGCCTGAACACCTGCAGCCAGCTCCAGCACATGACTCAGTCACATGCATAGAATGAGCTGGCTGCACCCTAGTTCAGTTGTATGACTCAGTCATATGCATAACAAGAGGTGTCTACAGCAAGAAGCTCAGCTTGGTCAGCTGCCTAGCTTGATGCGGGCCAGCCTTCTTTTGCATGAATTACAGCTGCCCCAGCAAGCGGGCGTCAGCCTCCTGCTGCTTTTGCTGCCATAGTCTGAAGACCTGCAGCAAGATCCAGGATACATGTTTCAGCTTATGGCTCAGTCGCATGCATAGAAAAAGGTGTCCACATCTACATAATTGTCTGAGCTGCATAACACATCCAACCTGATTCAGCTCATAATCAGTCACATGCATGTATCAGGTGTGCAGTGTGATCCAGCACATGCTTCAATCGCATGAATGTCAAGCTGCCTCCTGGTCACAATACATTTCATACCTGGCGCTGCAGGCAAAGCTGGAAGTGGGTGTGTGCATCACGGTTGGCTGTGCGGGTTTGAGCCACAGCTTGGCCTAGGCCTTCCCACAAGCTCTTTAACAATGCCTGCTGGTGGTGCTGCTCTGCTGCTGCCTGCTGTGCTGCCGCTCTAGCGGCCCGTTCCTCCCTCTCATCAGTCACAAATTGCCTCCATGCCCTGCACACAATCAAACGGCTCATAAGCATGTTGAGGACAAGAAACAGTAGAAAGACAAGAAACGTTTTACACTTTGACCGTGTTGGCCGATTCATGTGTCACTCAATGGCAAGAGAGAGAGGTTTTACATCCTTTAGCCAGCCAACAAGTCTGATTAGATGTGTTGAGGTAAATTCCCCAACAATTTTTTCAATTCAATGTTCATTTTGAATGCCCCTTTGAAGATGATAATACCATCATTGCACAGTCATCGCAACGACTATCTTTCGATCAGACTGAGGTGATCTTCCACATAGCAATGATGATGACAAGTACGGTAACAATGATGACATTTACAACAACATACATTGCAGGAACTTTTGTTGTGCAAGGCATTATAGACGCAGCATGTGTTGAAGCTGTAAAACACAAGGACAACACAGTGATCATGCAGCCAAGGCATTCTGGTGTTAGGCATCGTGATGGTGGGTGAGAAGCATGGCAAACAGCTTGTGTAAAGCGTTACAACACAGCTGCCGAGCTCAGTGAGTCAAGAGACCTGCTTGCTTTGCATGCCTGCATACAATAAGCATGACGTGCTTCACTCAGCCACCATGTCATGTTGTTTGGTGAAGTCAAGGGATCAAATCCTCTAGGTCATCCAAGGAAGATCTGGAATGACATTGTTTTGTCTGACTTTCAACAGTTGAACATCAGGCGTCCATATCGCGACGCTCAAGACAGGCCTGCCTGACGAGATAGAACTTGTGCCACACATACCTAGCAGTATATGCTGGAACACGTACTTACTATCATTATTATTAGTCAGCCACCAAGGCTGATTGCATGTGCACAACGGCAGAGACTGTATCCCCTTCAGATTCAGGCAATCTCTGACTTAGTGCTGCACAAGCCAGCAGCCTGGTGAGGTAAGACTTGTGCCCCCCACACTTGGCACATGTGTCAAATGTTTGGAGGTTATATGCATAATTATGGAGCTGGAGCCAGAGCCTTACAAGAGGCCATGGCGCAGCAGGGTTCTTTGTGAGTGAGCAACTGCCTGTCTGAGTTGCTGTTGCATCCGCTGCATCAACAGCATCCAAGGCCGCCAGCCACAGTTCTTAGCAAGAGTCCGGGCGCATTGCAGCCGCGCCAAAGCATTCTGCAAGCAGAATCGATGACACAAAATGCATATTTCTCTGAATACCATTCAGAAAAGAAAGACATGTTTTTGCAAAACAGGACATCCAAAGAGAATGGATTGTACACACGAACGGTCGTCGTCAGTGGCCTGAGGGCCATGCAATGCTTCAAGGACTCTCCTGAGTCAGAACAACTACAGCGTGGACAAGCATGGGTGCAATAGTGACCTGAAGTGTCACTCCTTCAGAGTCGCTACTGTGGTATGTGCTGTAAAGCAAGTTCAGCGTCACCATTCACACCACACTACATAACATGACCATCATGCGTTTTTGGAGCACCTTGGTGGTGGACACATCTGGATTCATGCCGTCATTACAAACATGACTTGAGCAGCATCAGCGACCGCAACATCAGCAGCGGCAGCAGCAGCATGCATGCTTTTACAGGAACAGCAATTTGCCCATGATTCATGAGAGCTATCCATGCAGCACACACCTGGTGAGACAGCAGCTGCTGACTGAGAGCCTTGACAGCAGCTTCCTCCTTGAGGCGCTGCTTGGTTTCCAGCTTACGCAGCCGCTCAGCTTGCCGCTCAAGCTCAGCTTCTTCCCGCTGCCTTGCCTGCAGCAATTCAGACAGTCTACCTTTTGTACTTGGCATCAAGTTACTACTAAGGCAGCAGGGGAGGAAAACATGTAAGGAGGGTTGCAGCTTGTTCCCGCTGCCTCGCCTGCAGCACTGCAGACGGTCTACCTGTAAGGCTCATCAGAAGACAGACTTGCATACATAGCCACCTTTAAAATAACACATCAATGCAGTATGACCAGGTCATGGGGTTCTGTCAGGTGCCACAATAGACCGATGACAAAGCTGAAAGTGATGACAACGCAGGTTTTGCTCTGCAGGAGTATTCGAATGACCAATGCGACCTTGTGTGATAAGCAATATCAGCTGCTTGCATTGCTTGCAAACCTAACCCTTGAAGAATAATACCAACAATTTTTTGTATCAGTTCCAATTGTGATTGTGGCTGCATGTTATTCAGGTAGGGAGGAAAGGTAGCAGCGGCAAGGGAGATCACAATAAGGGAGGAGCGAGTACATCATGATTCAATTCTGTTACCAAGCATGGCTGAAAACACAGAGGGTGCTTTGCCGTTGCTGATTTAGTTGATGCACCTAATACCTGTACCAACTGTTCATATGCGGCGTGACTCCAACAGCAGACAGAAAGGCGACATGCAGAGACAGAATCTTTGAATTTGTAGTGAACCTTTTGATGCATTGCATGGTCTGACTCAAGGATTTAGTCGATCTGTGACCTGGATGTGACAGAGGCAGTACCTCTGCTTTGAGGCGCGCTTCCTCACGCCGCGCTTTCAAAGCTTCAAACTTGCTGCGCTTGCGGAAGCGTATGCTGTTGTCTGCCACTAGACCACTCTCATCACACTTTGTCCCAGAAGTGCTGCAGCTCTCAGCCTGTTTGCAGCCTGATGAGCCACCAACAGCTCCCTCCTGTACTGCCTCCAGCCTTGAGGCAGAGGGTTGTCCTTGCTGCCCCAAGACACAGGGCTGTTGGGAAAGCCCTGAGGCAGAGGGCTGTTCTGGCAGCCCTGACGCAGAGGGCTGCTCTGGCAACCCTGAGGTGCAGGGCTCTTCCTGGACTGTTTCCAGCCCTGGCGTGCAGGGCTGTTGCTGCAAGGGCCCTTGCAGAGGCAGTGGTGTACAGGGCTGAACCTGGTCACTAGACCCTGCTGAGCCAGCCTGAGTGCTGTCTTCTTCATCCAGCTTGAGCACACAAGGCCGAACCACAGACTTGCGCACTGCTTGGCGGTCTGGCTTTGTCCCCATATCTGTGTCTTCACTAAGCTGGCATGCTGGAGCTATTTTGCTGCAGGATGCAGTGTCATCAGCTTCAGCATTTGCAGCAGCTGTCAGATGAGCTGCTGCTGCATCTGCTCCAGCGATTTCTAAGGCATCTGCCTGTGACTGAGCTTGACATGCACTCAACACGCTCTTGCCTGTGCTGTTCTGTACAGGCTGTTGCCTTGCAGGCTGCGCCACAGCATCTGATGCGGCAGAAACCTCAGCTGCACCGCATGCTTGCTTGCCACGACCTCGAGTATGGCAGACCGTCACTGCCTGCTTTTGCTGATGCAGCTGTGACCCACGGGCTGTACTTGCTTGTTGGCTGTGCTGCTGACGAAGCCAGATAGGCTGAGCACTTCTCATGCTGCTTGAGGGCCTGCCAGTCATGTCAGCAGCAACACAGGCTGTGCTTACATCTGGCCGTGCTGTGGCTTGCTGACGCTTGAGCTGATGGCCAGATTGCCCACTGGCGCTGCTATCTGCATTGCGCTGCTGCTGTACCTTCATGACAGCTTCCTGCAACACGTCTGACAGATTGGCAGTTTGACCACAACATACTGAATGCAGAGGCTAAAAAAGGAAGCTATTGACACTTCAGACCAGAATGCCAGTGATGCATGAGTCTGCTTGCAAATGCGCAATCTGCAATGCTCTCAACTAGCAGCAAATCTATGCTTCTGAGCATGCATTTCAGCGGTGTCTTGCCAGACAATGTTGCAAGCCGCAACATAATAGACAGCTGCATAGCTTCACGGATCAATTAAACAGTACGCAACACAGCAAAGCCTGACTGCAAGTTGCACATGAACAAGTCCACAAGACTGCTTGCATATGGCAAATGCACGGTGTTGATTAGCCCGGGCAAAGTGTATCTGCACTCTCAGTCAAAATCCTGACCTGCACAAAACGCTGGATGCTTTGTTGCCTGGTCTGGTGCTGCAGTTCCAGCTCCTTGGCCGCTCTGCTCTGCTGCACAACCTCCACCCAGCGCTTCCAAAAGCGGTGCCCTGTGTACAGATCGTGAAACCGGGCCGCAGCTGTACACCTAGTATAATCAGCCTGCTGCTCAGCAGCTTCCTGCTGCTGCTGAGTGCGCTCATGCTTTGCATGCTGCGCTGTGCTGTGCCATGCTTGCAAGATGCTGTGCTGTCTGAAGAGCACGTGAAAGGTGGTAGCGATGTCCTCGAGGTGTGTTTGCCTTGCTTGCTGCTGGGCAAGGTTGACAGCCTGGCTTGTGGCCACAATACGGCGCCATGCCTGCCATCAACATAACAGCATGTCAGCGCAATTGTCAGCAGCTAACCCTTGATGTCTTATATGCTTGGGCTGCGAGCTTGACAGCCTGACACCTGGGCACAATTCGGCGCCATGCCTGCAACGAACATCACAGGTTTGCTTGTGTCTTGTGCTGTAAAGCGCAAGCCATTGCATGCCTCAGCTGGTGACTTGAGCAGATCTGAAGCTGTCTGCAACTGAGCTTGTGCTGGCGCATGCTGTCTGCATTCTTACATAACAGGCTATTGATACAGTTGTCAGCGTTTGAAGATTGGTGTCTTACATGCTGTCTGCATTCTGATATCAAGGGTGACGACACAATTGTCAGCACTGAAGGTTGCCGTCTAACATGCTTGTGCTGTTGTGTCTGAGCTATCAATATTGGGATGAAAAGCAAACATGTGGTGGCTAATGCCGTGCCGCAAGGTGCTCATGAAGCAACAATCTACACAGGAACAGCAAATGCAGCATGCATTTTGCACATTCAGTGATTGGTCCAGGCTCACAGAGCTGCAAAGAGAATGGGCACAAATATAGCCCTTCATGATGCGTGTAACACAGGCGCAAACAAATATAGTATTGCGCCAGCTGTAGATCTTAACCTCGGTTTGCCAAGTTGTATGCACAGCTCAAAACATATAACACATCTCACGAACTTTTCAACTGCTGCAATCCATTGCCCTGTAAGTAAGTCTAAATTCCAGCCAAGATTGCAGTCAAAAGTGACTGAACAATTGTATTGTTAGTGTGGTCCTGGCATGCTGAGCCCACCATACCATACCTTCCAGATGCGAAGCAGTTTGCGCCATTTCAGCATACTGCTGGCACCCAACAGCTCCACCTTAGCTTCTTTGGCAAGCGCCCTCCAGGCTGCAAACCAGGCTGACAGCCTCTTCAGCTTCTGCTTGGCCAAAGCTTGCATGATGCGCTGATGCTTGGCAATGGCATTGACAGGCGCTGGTCTTGCTTTAGCCTGCCGAGCTGTGGTGGGCTTCTGTACAGTTTTGCTGAGAGGTGCTTGGCTGGATGGTGGGTGTGCAGGCATAGCATTTGACCGGTCACGCAGAGCTGCACTGCTGGGATGGTCAGCACCCTGCATCATGCAAATAATTCAGTGCATACTGTAAGCCTTACTGACGAGCTGTGATGGGCTTCTGTACAGTTTGGCTGAGAGGTGCACGGCTAGATGGTGGTTGTGCAGGCGTGGCATTTGAGCGGTCACGCAGGACTGCAATGCTGGGCTGATCAGTACCCTGCAGCCAACATATCAGATGAACTCTGTAAACTTGCCATTGAACACATACAGTGAGGTGCTGCCTTTGCATATCGTTGGCAGTGTGGTTGCAGTTCCCGCAAGCATGCAAGATTGTTTGAATTGCGGCTATCTTTGCTGCAGTCAGGCCAGGCTGTGATGCTCAAAGCGCCGAACAACTTTGCAAAGTGGCCAAATGAACAGAACTTGCACAGCTAAAGCAGCCAATGTCTGACACACCTGGTCATCAATCTCATGCAGCCTGATGTGTTTTGCCCCCAGCAGCATCTTGCTGTGAGGACAACTTGGCGGTGCTTTGGGGAAGCCAGCCAAGTGGGTAGCCCTTGCCGCAGCCTTTCTGAGAACAGCCTCAACTTGCAAATCAGCATCCAATGAGTCCGAAACAATGCTGTCGCGCTGTGATTGCAGCAGAGTCTGCGCTCTGGCTGATGCTAGCTTCCCAGGCTGCCGCAGGACCAAGGCAAGATGGTCACAGGACTGGCCTGGTGCTGCTAGATGGTCCTGGGGCGAGCTGGCAACCAGCATTGCATTGAGGTCACCACACAGAGCAATGGCATTGCTGGGCGCTGATGCAGGGAGGAGACTTTTGCTTTGGGCCAAGGTGCGGAGTTTCTGCCATCTGGTGAGTTGAGCAAGCCCTTCTGACGCATCAGGACTGCAGCTGGACTGCAACATTGGCAGCTCTGGGATGCAAGCTGTTGACTCCATAGCTGATGCCAAGCAAGCAGCTGCTGCAGCAGCTGGTGTAACAGCTTGCTATGCGACTTCAGAAGCCGGAGTGGTCAGCAGTATGTGTCAGACTGAGGCGTGGCTTGTCTGCAGCGAAGTAGTCAGCCCAGCCAACCATGGCTCGCCTGTCATAGCGGCTTTGGTGCTGGCATCACAAGGCTTGGTTTGCTGCTTCAGCAGTGCTTGCCCTTTGGCAGGCAAGGAGCTGTGTGGTGGGTCGCTGCATCTATTTGAACCTACGCGCCCAGCTGCAGTATCGTTATATTGTGAGCTGCCACGCACTACTGTCTTGCTGTTGTTAGCAAAGAGGTTTGCCTGACATTCCTGCCGGAGTTGGCGTGACAGCGGAGCTGAAGCAGATTAAGGGGTCAAGCTGCAGTGAGTTGCCAACAGGGTAACCCGAGACGGGTGCGTGTGCCCCGACGCAATTCTGCTGTTGAAAACTCAAGCAGCTAGCATAGTGTCGAGACAATCCTTATTCTCAGCAGGCTCGCCGACATAGGCAAAAAGCCTCAATACCTTTTCACCTTTCAGATCAAACCACCAAGCTCTCAATTCCGGCAAAACGATCCAGAGCCAGCCCATTCGGCGCACTGCATCCTGGGCGGGTTGCCGAAGCGATTGCTGAAAGCGATTGCTTTGACGCAGAATTGATATGACTCATCTCAGTTATTACGTACAGGTTCTCACTTGATCTGATCAGCTGCTTCCTCAAAGTTTTGCACAGAACCAGACCGAGACAACAGCTGCGAGCATTTGAACAGCAGGAAGCAATGCTGTGGTGACAAGGTTGAGAATCCGTTCGCTACAAATACCTGTCTCAGCTTTGCTGAAGCGGTACGAGCGTGTCTTTGAGCGATGCCCCGGACTCCCTGGCTTGTAGCTTGAGGAGAGTATCTATTTTGCCTGATGGTTCACTCAACTAACAAGTGGATTGTTGCAGGTAGTTCAGATCCTGCCGCATTGGCGAAAGATCTTCATTCGCCTCTCGGTTCTGCTTCGCGTTGCGTACATCGGCAACTGACGTGGATATGGCGTTGCAATCAGCCTTCGTTGCGTTCTCCTTGCTCTGCCTGCATTGTGCAGCACTACAAGTGAACGCAGCGGATACAATAGCATCGCCAGTCCCAACGATTCTACCTGCGAACCAGACCTCAGCTCTACACACCACTGCACCTGCAATCAACGCTACCGTCACTACCGTTATTCCGCCACAAATCCCGACAACCTCCACAGCTCTGGTCAATGTCTCTTTGTCGTCGCTGGGATTGAGCCAAGGAGCAACGCCGTCGCAATTCAACGCGTCCTTCCCTGTGCAAGCCGGAAATACTACTACAGCTGCTCTGGCAACGCAAACCACTTCACTGGCCGCTTTGATCCCGCAAAACGCCACTCAAGTTGTCAGCACAAACAACAGTCACACCGTGCTCATCCCTGATCCGTCCTGGGGTGCAGCCATTGCTGTCAACGCCTCCAGTCTCAACTCCACTAAGCTTGTGGTCTCTAATGCCACTTCTCTGGGATCTGCAACCGTCTTCACAACAGTGTACAACACAACAACAGTAAGCATAGACTTGAATGCCCTTCATGCAAGCTTACTTGTTTGCAGGAGCAACGTATGCAACCTTGGCTGTGGATTCTGCAGGTTGTACAGAATGATGACACTTTTGCTGTCCCATGGCAGCATTCAGAATGCACAGTCACATTTCAGGAGCAAAATGTTTGGCACACTGGCCCCAACGGCACCTACAATGCCTCCATCAGCCTGACTGTGCGTCGCACTGAACGCAATGATGTCAAAGTCCCATACACCCTGTCCTTCTCAAGTGCTGGGGGTTACACAGGCGCTGCCTCCACCTACGGATTGGTCAACACCACTGTTGCTGATGGCACCATCAGTGGAAAGGCTGTTGCAGAGGACCAGACTCTGCTGGCTCAAGCTGGCAATGCCCCCAACTTCAACTTCGTGGTCGCTTCTCACTTCGCCAACCTGAACCCTGCCAACGTGACAGTCAATGGCGAGAACTGCGCTATCATCGTCAACAGCAATGTCACTGACCAGCCATTGCCAAACGTGACCACCAGTGCGACTGGTGGAGCAGAAACAGAGTCTGCAGCTGGTTTGACAACCTCAAACGGTCAGATCACAGACTTCGACGGCAATGTTCTGGTCTTCAAGGGCTTGAACTGGTTTGGTTTTGATGACGGCAACACTGGACCTGATGGCATGTGGGCCGGCAGCACCTCCCTCACTCTTGACTTTGCCAACATCATGCTGCGCATGAAGGCACTTGGCTTCAACGCTGTCAGGCTACCTTTCAGCTTCAAGGTAAATCCTCCTTCTCTTTGCTTCACTGCACAGCGATAGCTTTCCCAAGACTGTATCATTGCACAATCTTCTTCACTGCACTGCACTGAGGTATGTTTGTGAATATCTGCTCCTGCACAATGTCTTATCTGCACTGTACAATGCTAGCTTTAATGCGTTTTATAATTGCACAATGAGCCTTGTCAGCACTGTTGCATTCAACTTCATGTGCGCTTCTGGCTGTTGTCTAACTGCTGGTCACTCACCTTTGCTGTGCATGCTGATGTGTCTATGCTGCTGATGGCTTTATAATTTGTGCAGGACCTCAACAGTCCAATGAAGGCATTTGCCCGCACCTGCCAGTTTGTGTCAGGCAGTGACCTAGCAGCCAGCACTGTACCTGGCGGCACCAACGTCGCTGGTGGTGCCTCATTCCCTGGCTTGTCTGAGCCTCCACAGCGCACACAGACTCTTGGTCAGTATCTTCTGCCTGCTCTGTCGCAAGCAATTTTATCTCTGTTTTGGTTGTGCTGTGTGCATAGCCTGATGTCTTGACTGATAGGTGGTGACGCTGGAAGCGTAGCCTGATGCCTTGGGTATTCAGGTGTGTGAAAATGACTTGAATGTCAGGATAACATGAAATACCAGTTGCTGGAGATCTGTGTTGTTTGCTGAAAGTTCTGCTTGGCTGCCAATGTAGGTGTCTGCAATGACTACCTGGACGTGGGGACAACCTTCAATAGGCTGGTGTATGTCGTCAGGCTGCTCACCCACAACGGCTTCTATGTGCTCCTGGACAACCAGTTCAACCTCGACACAACAGTGCTGGACAACCAGAACCTGTGGCTGTCTGACTGGGTTGCCTTGCTCAAAGCTGTTGCTCAAGACCCCATCTCAAGCCAGAGACTGATGATTGACGTCCTGAATGTATGCTATGGCATCATGCTCATCATTGCTGCAGATCTGCTGTCAATCCTGCCTTTCATGTTGTGCTCTGGAGACAGCCCTTTCATGCACAGAGTTTTCTGCTTTTGAAGCAAGACTGTAGTGATACTGCATTCTGGCAGTACTGATACTGGCAGTAGTGATACTGGCATTCCATGTCATGTTTTGCATCAGCAGCTTTGAAGTGATCAGCATGTCTGCATCTCACGCAGACAGCAGGTCATTTGTGCACATACTGTCAACATTGTTTCAGCATATGATCAACATCCCAATCTCCCCTAGCACACCACCACCACACTTACAAAATCACAAAGGCAATGTAGCTGTTGCTGCTGCTCATTCTGCCTGATAAATGTAGCAATCCCTCAACATCTGCTCTACGTGCCACTTTACAGGAGCCTGATGTGTTTGGAGTGCGCTGGGAGGCAGCCAACGGCAAGCCGGGCTATGCTGACTTGTGCATTCGCCTCATGGATGCTGCTTACAGCATTGTGCCAGGAGCCCTCTTCTTTGTGGAGGGCGCTGCACAGTACCCTGTTGCATACAACTGGGGTAAGTAACACTTGCATGGTTCACAAGTCCTGCAACAGCATACAGGCACAACAAGCAGAATGCTGTGCATTGCTGCCTTACACTCTTTGATTTGCGTTGCTATCTTGCAGGTGATGGACTGGCCTCATCCCAAGCTGTTTTGAACCAATACAGGGGCATCAGTGATGCAGGCCTCTTCTTTGAGCAAGTGCTGAACAAGCCATACGTCAACCAGGTACGCATGTCTTGATTGCTTTATGCAGTTTTTGGTAACAGTGACTTCAGAACGAAGATGTGCTGAGGCTTTGCTGCCTTGCAGGTGGTAGCAGCCCCTCATGTGTACCCTCCAAGTATCAGTCACGCCACTGACAAGTAAGTTTGCATGCATACATGCCAGGCTATCCAGCTGTGCACAGAGCATAGAGCCACTTTGCAGTGCGCCACATGCACAAGTGCATGTTGCACAATAGCTTGCTCTTGCCCAGCTGTTGCTGGTGTACAGATAATTGCTTCTCTGTATGGCTGTTGAGCAATGTACAGATTGCAAAGCTGCGTACGTATGTTTGTCTCATATAGTTTTGGGATTACTATGCCTTTGCTTTGACATGCCCGTATGGCAGCAGGCAGCATCAACTTCAGCTGAGACGCATGTCTGTGACACCAGGTACTATGGGTCGGGGCTGTTCAACCGCCTGAGCCAATCCTTTGGCTACCTGAACAAGCAGGGCTACTGCAGCCGCTCCAACCCCAGCAACTGCCACAGGTTCCCCGTGGTCATTGGGGAGACCGGCACCACCTTTGCCCTGCAGCAGGACCAGCAGCAGATGGCTGACTTTGCCCTGTACCTCAACAACCAGGGTGCTGGCAATGACGGGCAGCACGAGGCCATCTCCTCCTGGTTCTGGTGGGCCTGGAATGCCAACTCTGGTATATCTCCCTTGCGCTCTGCACTTTGCCACTGCACAGACATACAGCTTTGCCAGCTTTGTGCGGCGCTGCCAAACTGCGTGTTTACTATTCAGCATGCCATCTGCCTGTAGTATGTCCCCGTTGCATTGCAATATGCCACTGTGCAAGCATGCAGCTTTGCTGATTGCCTGTTGAGACAATATTGGCCTTATACATGTGCAACCTGTGCAGCACCTTCCAAAGTCACGTGACTTGTCCAGAAATGCTGAGCAGAGAATGTAGTTTTCAGTCCAATACATGTCACTTGGTCACTCATTGCTGACGGCAGTGCTGCATGCAAGCTGCACAGCCTGCAATTGTTGACTGGAGCTGTGTGGGTGGCAGGTGACACCGGTGGCATTGTGAACAATGATTGGAGCACCGTCAGCTGGACCAAGATCAACTACATGAGGAGCATTGGCCTGAACCCCTGGTACACAGGCGGCCAGGGCGCACCTGCAACCCCTGCGGCCAGGTCAGGCCTCAGGAAGCCTTAGCCAGCCATCATCTCTGCTCAGGCTGTTTTGCACAGTGTCACACATGCATGCCCTCAGCGCTGGCACTGCAATGCATGCCTGTGCTCATCTTTGCATAAATGCACAGCTCTTTGATGCTGTCCTGTCAATCAACGGGTGTGATCAGTTCCTGTCTCATGTCATGTTGTGTCAGCAGTGCTGAAATTTTCTTGTGCCTGTTTGCAGTGGTGGCTGTGGCGATACTCCTCCAGACAGCACATACACCTGCGCACAGCAGGTAAATTTTGACAACTTGCCTGACTACATGAGGTCTACGTGCATCACTGACAGGCAGACAGAGCAGCCCGTGTGGAACAAGACTCTCAAAGTCACAGCAAAGTATCATGCACGCTGCAGAAATGCCCATTGAGCTGTAGATGTATTAGCCTGAGATTCACCCTTGCTCTGTGCAGACATGTCAAGCTGCACGTCTTTTGTCTGCAGGTGGGCTGGGGCAAGTGCAGTGAGGCATTCATGCTGAATGGTGGCTTCTGCAAGACCAGCTGTGGCCACTGCAATACTCCTGCACCAGCCGCCGCCTGCACTGATGTGCCTCCCAACAACCAGTACACCTGTGCCCAGCAGGTGAACCCAACAATCTGACTGTGTGCTTTCTGCCATGCTTTGCTGTTGTCTGGCACCTTCTTCTGAATATGCGCTTGTCTTATGTAAACATCAGCCCACCGTCTGCCCACTATCCTCAGCGCACCATCTGCTTGACACAGGCTGGTTGGGGCAAGTGCAATGACGACTTCATGTCAGATTTCTGTGACCAGACCTGTGGCCGTTGCACTGCTGCTCCTGACACCTGCGATGACACTCCGCCCAATGACCAATACACTTGTGCCCAGCAGGTCAGCCCAACTTTGATGGTTCCCTAGACGCTCTGCATTCACTATGCTGCACTTTGACAGCATTGCTCATCTTGCCTGCCATTCTGTCTTTGCACAGGTGCATTGCTGTTGACTGCTGTGCTTGGCATGCCAGTCAGCAACAAATGCAAGTAGTGATATGCTGCTTAATGACCTGACTTCGTCATGTCTGCAAAGTAACAGTGCTCAAGACCCTGCTAATGCTGACTTTGGCACAAACAGGCTGGGTGGGGCAAGTGTGACCAGGCCTTCATGTCTGGCCACTGTGACAAGAGCTGTGGCCGCTGTGGCTCCACTCCTGCATCAATCACTCCTGCAGCCCCTGCTGCTTGCACTGACAACCCCCCCAACAACCAGTACACCTGTGCCCAGCAGGTGAATGCAGTGTACTGCAATACTCATCTTCATCACTGGCTTTGCTTGCCTGAACGCTGCATGCTGTCTTGCATGAGCGTCGACAGCAGTCTTGTCTGAATGCTGATGCCAGATCCCCAAAGGCTTCAGAAGCCAAGGTTGCCAGCTGCAGCTTGAATCATTCCATGTCTTTTGCTTCTGACAATCGTCAACACACTGCTGCTGCTAACTTCACTTTGGCACATACAGGCTGGCTGGGGCAAGTGTGACCAGGCCTTCATGTCTGGCCATTGTGACCAGAGCTGTGGCCGCTGTAGCGTGGCTGCACCTGCCAGTTCTGGCTGCACAGACACACCTCCCAACAGCCAGTACACATGCGCCCAGCAGGTGAGCAGTTGTTGGACAACTTGAGGTCAACAGTTTCTACCATTGCTCACTACTGTCACTTGCTGCAGCAAATATGCTTCTGCAAGTACCAACCGTTGTTTTGACGCACTTACACCAGTCTAGATGGTCTGAACGCTCCTGTGTATCTGTGCCCAACCACTTGCTGTTTTATATGAAAATCCGCATGTATGCTGAAAAGTTGAACACTCAGTTGAATAACTTTATGTGCTGCATAGGCTGGCTGGGGCAAGTGTAATGAGGCCTTCATGTCAGGCTTCTGTGATGCCTCCTGCAACCGCTGCAGCAATGGCTGCGCTGACACCCCTCCCAATGGCCAGTACACATGCGCCCAGCAGGTCTGCCTCTCTCACACAAAAAAGCACATCAGTGATACACTTGCACCCTGCTGGTACCATGTTGGCCATCGCAACTTTTGTGCTCAGCCAAGCAGCCTTTCATGCCATATCTTGGCATGCAATTGCGGTGTTGACCAGCAGTTGTCATACTGAATTTGCTGAATGATACTGCAGGCTGGCTGGGGCAAGTGCAACGACGCATTCATGACCAGTGGCAACTTCTGCCAGGTCACTTGTGGTCGCTGCAGCGCCTGCTCAGATGTTGCCCCTGACAGCAAGTACACATGTGCACAGCAGGTATGTGTTTGTCATGAATCAATTGCACACACACTTAACCCTGTACCTTGCTTCAGCTTGTCATTGCCATATGCTGCCATCAAATCAATTACGTCCTGAAATCACAACACATAGTCAAGCTCATTGTGCTGTGTAGGTTGGCTTTGGCAAGTGTGGTGAAGGGTGGATGATTTCAGGCAACTTCTGCCAGAGGTCGTGTGGCCGATGCTGATTCCAATCGTTTGGAATCCTTGTTATTTATGTTGTTGTTGTTGTTGTAGACATCTGTGGTGAGGCTTTCAATTTTGCTTGAGAGATTTGATTTGGTGCTGCCTGCTGGAGAGTACGTGTTGTTACATTTGTGTTGCTTTTGGCATCTTCTCGTGTAATCTGGTTATGCCCATGTATCAGGGCATATCCATATTGCTCTTTTTGTAATGGCAATGGCCTAAATTCGATGACATGAAGTATCACTGCATAGCCCTGACGCTCTTTCTTGCCTTTGCTGATGAACGCTATGACCACGAGATCTGATGCATGTTCTCTGATGCCAGCAACTGCTTGGTCTCTCAATAAGCGACATGAGCAGTGCTCGTCCCACAAGCTCAAGGCCCCCAAACTGAAAGCCCCAGACAAGGCACTAAAAAGGGGCTGCGGTGTCTGGCATGCTTACAAGCTTAGCATGTGTTGCTCGAAGTAATCACGGGATGCAGGTGCCTGCACAGCGCAAAAGTGGATCCTCTGCAAAATGCCGGCCCTGCCCGTGAGGAAAGAGAGTGCGTCACAGCATGCAAAGCATGAAAGCGGTTCATCTTCTATGGCGTGGCGAAGTCCTCATGGACATTCTCATCAGTGTTCACGACAGTTGTGAAGGGCACAGCTTTTGGCACACACGCATTTCGCTCTACTTGTTGTTGAAGTGTCGACCTTGTGCTGTGGCGACTTTGCCTTTGAACGCGCACACGGCCCTGTCACATCAAAGTCACAGGTCAGGCCGTACCCGGCGTAAAACTTCGGCTACGTTGTGATGTCCCTCGCAATACATGTGAACAAATGCAATCGTCGAATACAGGAAACATGTCTGTGGCAGCACCTTGGCGCGGTGCGCTCCTTAAGTCTCTGGACCTCAACAAGGAGGTCAAATTCTCCACATTTTTCCAGCTAGCAACCATCAGACCTAATGGCAAGCCTGCCAATCGCACAATGGTCTACAGAGGATTTGTTGGGGATTCCACAAAACTTACTTTCACCACAGACTCCAGGTATACCCATACCCCTCAGTGGCATGCAAGGCTTTCTGTGACATGCATCCAAGTACTGCCATTCGCAATGCAGCTATCTTCTGCAGTAGATCTGCATGCAAGTGGCGCTTCTTGCAGGAGCTCTAAAATGGATCACGTCAAGGAAAATCCTTGGAGCGAAATCTGCTGGTATTTCACAGAATCAAGAGAGCAATATCGGCTCAGCGGCAAACTATATATCATCAAGAGTGATGAGAAGGACGCAGAATTGAAGAAGGTAAGTCTGGCCAGATCATCAATGGTTGTTTGAGCATCATTCAGCTGCATCACGTTTCAGACAAGCTGCTGTCAGCAGCACAAGTGCTGCAAACTTGTGCAAGTGCAAAGTCATAGATATAGTATTTGACCTCATGCAAAGGCAGCCAGCAGGAGTGTACAATGGTCAAGCAGCAATCAGCTACCAGCACACATCCATTCCTGCCAGCCTTGTGCTGAGATGTTTTGCATCTGCAGATATGGCATGACTGTTGGGGTGGTCTTTCAACTGGAGGACGCGGCTGGTTCACCTGGCCTGATGCTACTCAGCCTCGCACTGACAATGAAAAGGAGTTTGAGAAGGAGCCTCCTGGTCAAGATGAAGACCCGTTAGCCAACTATTGCCTGTGTGTCCTGGATGTGTACGAATGCGAACTATCAAAACTACGGGAGAAGCTCAGGATTGAATATCATAGCACAGTTGAGGGGGACAAGAGGCTGTGGACTCAGCATGATATGAACCCATAAGCCAGACAATACCTTGTGATGCACAGGCTGGCCTGTTTGTCAGTAGAACTGGACAAGCATGCCACAAGAAATTGCTACTGCATGGGTGTGCCTGTGCGGGCAGCTAGAGTGTCAGCACTTCCCAGTTGTGCAAGAGTTGACTTGCAAGGCTGCCCTTGATGCCAGCAGCATGCAATGGTGAACTCATACAACAGGCTTTGCTTTCTCAGCTTGTCTGATGCTGTTCTTTGACCATCTTATGCCAGGCTGCAGGCAAATGCTGCATTTTTTTGATGGCATAATTTTGCAGGATGCATCATTTGGTACTAGCGCTACAGGTTTGGTGTTGAGTGGCCCTGAGATGGGTGTGCAGCTGCCGCAATGAACCAAAGCGTTTTTAAATTTGTTAATTGATGCTGAGCTTATCTGATCATCACCTTTTCTTTCATCAATCTTTCTTAATCTTGATTATGGGAATGGGTACCAAGCTATGCTTGCAATAGGTCTGCTCATGAGCAAAGTGATGCACGCAACACAGCAGTTGCACACCTGTTCATGCAGCTCATAAAAAAGGGGCACGCTATTAATTGATAGTAATGCTGTCTGGCATTGTGTTGGCTAGTCACAGTCCTGACGTCCCCGGTGGGTACCCACCCTGCTGCCTAGCCCATCCCACCGTGCTGTCGACTCGGTCATGCAATGCCTTGTATGGCGCAAGCTGTTGCATGAAGTCTAGCTATTATGGACAAAAGCGCATTCACAGTCACCAAGGTGAGGCCTTGATGCCAGTGACGCCGCCGCCTTAGCAGCGCACGGTACCAGATCTGACGTGCATCCTCTTGCTTTCCTGCAGCTCTATCGAGACTGCTTACGTCTTGCTGACTACGTCGGTACAAAGGTCGGTGATTGCGTGGGTGTTTTCACTGTCAGCAATGCATCGCTGCGCACAAGCTGCCGCTGTGAGTCGAGTGACATACAGCTTATAAGGGTAAACAGGTCGTGGACGTGTGTAGGGCGGCAACGCAAGCATCATCAAGAAGCAGGTGCAGCAGCAATTCCAGCGCAACGCTTCCGAAAGCGATCCAACGAAGGTGAGAAAAATTACAAGTTTGCTCAAGACAAGTACCTGTGACTTTCTGCGCAGGTTCTAACAGACTGTTTGCATGCAGATAGCAGAGCAAAAAGAAGCAGCGATCAGAGGTCTCAGCAATTACATGTTCATGGAGGCACAGCGCATGGCTAAGGTAGTGCATGTGCCCTGATGACTCTTGATTCTTTGTTATGTCAGCAGCTACACGTCTATGGACGCACAGTGCATGCTCCAGGTAGAGCATAATTCACAACGTGCACTGATGACTGTTAGTGCATTTGACCTCAGAGGCTTCTTGATGTGTACAGGAAGGCGTCACCAGCAGTCCTGCAGACAAGATAGACGGCTGACACTAGTTGTCAACTTTGCAACTTAGCTGGCTCAGGTAAAGTACTTTCATGAGTGACCGGCATTGCACATACCAATTCCTGCATAATGGCTCATTATGCTGTCGAGTGCCCTCCAATGATATTCTTGGCAGAGCGTTTTTGCCATGCCCAAACTTTAGCAGGTCTGAGTAGATGTTGCCCCTATGCACTACCTGCATGTTTGATGCAAGCCACAAGCCACAACTGACTTGCACCTTCAATGATATGTGAGCTGAGTATCCATGCCATCAGACGCAGCTCTAGTTTCTTTGTATCGATCAAGGTTGCCATGAAACAGTGCCACGCGGTGGTGCGAATTATGCTCTGTCAATAGCTGTTGCATGTTGTTGCTTCTGCTACCTCTGCCCAACATTCTCATGTTAGCATGTGCTGAAGTTGGGCATAGATATCAACAGTGATGAAATGAGATAATCATCATGTGTGGTATGGCTTTCTGCCACTCCTCTTTTCAAATGCTGCCGCATTCCTTTGCTATGTGCAGCTTTGCGTTTGTGTCAGTACCCAAGTGTGTAAGCAGTTTGAGTTGCTGTGCTGTTCATCTTGTAAGGTGTTGTGCAGATCATGGTGTGGACTGGATTACAGTATGATAGCTTTGGTCTTTGTAATTCGGAAGTCTGAGTGTCACACCATGATTGCACTACACTTTCCGACATGAATAGCACAGCAACTCAATTCGTCACATTTGAAAAGGCTTGCTGATGTGGGGCAAAGATACCTGAGCCACATGCACCTGTAAATCGACTTGTTGTAGTCATATAAGTCTTCGCAGACTCCAATTGCTGTACGCAACACAGCACGGTAGCGCTTTCTGGATGCACCATCTCTTTGAATGGCACAACCAACATACTAAGATTTCACAGGCATGAAACATGCATTGTTTGCCACTTTATACCTTGCCTGTCCCTGCACCCTGGACACCATTGTGATGATTTCAGCAGTTCATTGCAGGCTTGGTCAGTACCCGCAGCCACACTTGTTTCATCTTGAACCAGTGAGCCCCAGCCTTAGACCGCAAAGTCCAAATGAATGCCACTATGATACACATGCCTCGTGTCAGACCATCCCCATCGAGTCTGTGGAGTCAAGCCTGCAAACAAGGAAACAGCCTGTCACAGGCAGCAAAGAGACGTACACAGCTGCCGCAGCAGCAGCATAAGGCACGGCACAGCTGCCACTGCAGGGCCACAGCTCAACAAATAGCCACAGCAGACAAAGCAGCATCCTCAAGTGAGTCCCAGCTCTCCTTGGATCTGGACACAGCAACAGATGCAGACAAGTCGTCCATGGACAGCATAGCTCAGGTCATGGCAGCGAGACTTGAGCAGCAAGCCCGCCTCATGCCACCAGATTTAGATGACAGGCCGATACTTGACACAGATTCCCTTGATTGGGACAGCACAGCTGCTGCTGACACTGCTGATGACACTGAACCATCAGACAGCAAAGACACATCCAAGCCAGGCAAGACTAGTGGCAGAAGGGCTGTGAACAGAAAAGCTGGAAAGCCCAGAGCCAAGGAGATTCCCTTTCAGGACCTGCCCAAAGTTGCCATAGTTGGCCGCCCAAATGTGGGCAAGTCAGCTCTATTCAACAGAATCACTGGCAGTGCAACAGCTATTGTGTATGACTATCCAGGCGTAACGCGGGACAGGTATAACATATTGACACTCAGCTACACGTTGTTTTAGCAATCACCAAAGTCATCTCTTGTTTGCAGAGCTTGTTTTGCATTGAACGTGGCACAAATCAAAGCAGACTTGTTGACACTTGACTGCATGTTTCAAGCAATCAGTAAAATCATCAATACTTTGCAGTAAAGCATTGATTGCCTCAGCCCTATCACCATGTCACGTGATCAGCATTGCAGCTGCTCAGTACTTGCATTGCGGGTACGTGCAGCTACAGTGGCTAAACACCAGAGTTGCAGCATCTACCAGCCGTCACTGATGTGTGACACTTGGCACTCATGCAGGCTATACACTCGGGCGCACTGGGGCAACACAGAGTTTGTCCTCCTAGACACAGGTGGTTTGATGGGAGATGCATCCAAGCTGGATGCCAACATCTCAGCAGCTGCCATGCATGCCATCTCAGCAGAAGGCCTCCCAGAGGCCATAGAGAGGCAAGCCGCAGCAGGGGTAGCTGAGGCAGACTGCCTTGTGCTAGTCATGGACGGCCAGACGGGTCTCACATCAGCTGATGAGGAGATAGTTGCCTGGCTGAGGCGCAGCCATCCCAAGAAAGCAGTCATGCTTGCCATCAACAAGTGTGAGAACCCCCAGAAAGCTGACTTACAGGCAGCAGATTTCTGGAATCTGGGTCTAGAGCCCATTGCTGTCTCTGCTATCAGCGGCAGTGGCACTGGAGACCTCATGGAGCAGTTGGTAAAATCCTTGCCTCCGCCTAAGTCTGAGGAGCGTGTACCAGAAGGCGCTGAGCCTCTGGCTGTAGCCATTGTGGGAAGACCCAATGTAGGCAAGAGCAGCTTGCTGAACTACTTTGTAGGGCGTGAGAGGTCAATCGTCTCCAGCATGAGTGGGACCACAAGAGACGCTATTGACACTGACTTGGTTCTGCCTGATGGGCGTGCTTTCAAGCTCATAGACACTGCTGGCATCCGCAAGCGTGTGGCTGTCTCAGCGTCCAAGGATGGAGCAGAGCCTCTCTCCGTGGGTCGTGCCCTAGCAGCAATACGCCGCGCTGACCTTGCAGTACTGGTCATAGATGCTGTGGAAAGCACCAGCTCTGGTCACTTTGCCGTGACAACTCAGGACTTCAGGCTGTGCGAGATCATTGCTACTGAAGGCAGGGCATGCGTCATTGTAGTCAACAAGTGGGACTGTATCAAAGACAAGAGCAACAAGACGATGGACGCATACAGGACTGATGTGCTAGCTTCAATGCGACCCATCAGTTGGGCGAGCGTTGTATTCACCAGTGCCACAACAGGGCAAAGGGTCACTAAGGTGTTGGATGCATGCACAGAGGCAGGGAAAGAGCATGCTCGAAGGGTGACTACTGCCACCATGAATATGGTGCTGCAAGAGACCCTAGCATGGAAAGCTCCTCCTGCTGGCAAAGGCGTGCAAAACAAGAGAGGCCGTATTTACTATGTCACACAAGCTGCCACAAGGCCGCCCACCTTTGTCTTCTTCGTCAACAATCCCAAGCTGTTCACTGATGATTATAGGCGTTATGTTGAGCGTCAGCTGAGAGATAATGTGGGACTGGCTGGCACACCTGTTAGGATGTACTGGAGAGGCAAAGATGGCAAGTCTCCTGCAGGTTCATGATTATGAGCTATTCAGTACCAGTCATGGCTGCTTGCAGTGCTTTGTACACTACCATTAAGATTTTGATAAGATGCTCTCAGCTGCCTGGCGGCTTTTTCCATACAGCTTTCTGGCATGTGCAGCTAGAAGAGAAAAGTTTATACAGCTTATACATGCCTGCACATGTGCGTGCACATTGAAGTTCTTGCAATAGATCTGTCTGCCCAAAACTGAGTTGGTCATGACAATTTGTGCAGCTTTTGGACATTGTTTTTGTTACATGTTCAATCCTTCTTGCATGTCATTGGCAGTACTCAGATAGAATAGTCATTGCAAAAGAGTCCTTGCTGCCCGAGGTGCCAAGCTCTGCAGATCCTGTTTGATAAGGATAATGACTGAGGCAATGTTTTGCCCCATCACCTCACGGACGCCTTGTGCCTGTCAATCAGCTTCTTTTCCAGCAGCTGCTGCTGAAGCAATAGTCAGTTTGCAATTGAAGTGCAGCGCATCACCTTGTCAGTGAAGCACTTGCACAGCTCTCAAGCATGACCACCTATGTGCAGGAATAGTTGTGTGCATGCAGCAGCTGGTGTTGAGAAACGTAGTCAGAGCGCTGCTTGCATCCTGAGATGCTGCCCTGATACTCACACAGCACTTGACGCACAACGTGAGGTGCACAGCTACATCATGCAGTACAGTGAAGTAACTGCAGTCACTTGCCAGCACAACTGCAGCATCTACCTCTCACCACGTGAACATTGGCACAGCACAATCAAGTTTTTGCGCTCTATCTGACAACAGAGAATTGCAGGAATTCTGGTGTGACAAACCCCACATCATGGGCCATGAGGCGCTGCACAGCGTCTTGCCTTGGCCCAAAAACCTTCACTTGCCGAATGTGGGTGTCTCTTCCATTTTGATGATTGCTGATGACAGCTAGCTGGACAAAATATGCCTTAAGAGCCTCACTGCAAGAACAAGATAAGCCAGTTGACCACATGATGGCATGTGACGCCCAGGAGTCAGACCTTTGTCAAGTGCAGATTTCATGTAACAAACCAGCAATGAACAGTAAAGCCCCTTTGTGGCAAGGTGAGCGTGGTGTACATTTGGGCCAAATATCGTATATAATGCCAAGTAACAGTCATACGTACACTTCATTCCCTTGAGCGATTAGCTGCAGAAAGCACTTCTGATCACATGAAACTTTTGATGCGTCACATGCAGATAGTACAAGCTGGAATGTCCTGCTCACCTTACTTGTGGCACCTGCAAAGGGATGTTGACCCAACCTGTGGGCTCCTCCATCTCAACAGTTTTGATGGGCCTCAGATCATCGTAGCTTGTGCCTGCGCTGACTGAGACCTTGTTTGGTGTGTAACTTTCGTCCAGTTTGTAATCTAGGTAGACAGCAAGAGACTGCAAGCGCACCTGCATTGCAAACATCACTCAGCTTTGTATGTTCAGGCTAACAGACCCTCAGTGGCTTGAAAGTCTTGAGAGTGTGGCTTGCTGACCTTTTTCTGGAACTGAATGTTGATGAGGTGAGGTTGGGATCCGTCTGACTGCCAATAGGTATCATGTCTGTTGTCGCAAAGCAGCTCAACGCCATTGCCTGGCTTAGCGCTTGTGACGCTCCAAACTGCAAGCTTGCCAATATCTCTGCTGTTCTTGTCCACTGCCAGCTGACTTTTGCTTGGCTGTCCTTCTGCATTGGTGTTCACCATGAATAGTCAGAACATGAGAACAGATATGCACGCGAGATTGCAAGAACGATCAGTGATCACCTGCCATGCATATAGGATCAGCGCATCCTTTCTTGAGACAATAGGGTGCCGCTCTGAGACATCAACAGCAGCTGCATGTCACAAACAGCTGCTACGCGCAGAAGTACGTGAGTCGCGCATGAAAGCTTTTGGCACTGGGGAGAGCGCAGGCAGCATGCTATAGAGCATGCAGCATCACATGGAGCCCATGTGGGCTTAATACGGTCGTTGGCTGCGAACTTTTCGTTTAAAGGCAGCAGCAAGGGGCACGATTTTCACTCGCGCAATGCATACAGCCGTGAGGTGGTGGCCAAGCATACAGGAGTACTTTGACTTCCACGTTCAGTGAAATGCACCATGAATATGCAAGTCCTTGGCGGTCCACTTGATCACCGCTGCATTTTCGGCTTGCAGAGGCTCCCAAACCTTGCTAGCAGCAAATTGCGTTATAAACGCAGCAAACGCTCGCAATATGATGGCAAACTTCGCGCAAATCGTTGGCAACCAGCCCCATATCAATGGGCGCCCTTGCCGGAGCCTGTGCACTCCGCACCTGAAGAACAGCTAAGGGGAGAGGATTTCAGCAAGTTTGTTCAATTTTTCCGGCAGGCTTCGCCATACATTGAAGGCCATCGTGGACGAACCTTTGTCATTGTGATTCCCGGCGAGGTATTTGCAAAGAGACAATGGTGGCGAGCTCGGCACGGACACGACACCAAGCATCCTTTGTGCTTGAATCGATGCTGCCGACGCGGATGATGACCTGTGCTGGTATGCAGGTCATACTGCACAGGCACCTTCTGCAAACATTGCTGCAGGATATCCAGATCTTGCACGGTAGGTCCAAGTTCGACTGCACCAACTCTTCCTGTACCAAACAGTGCATGGTTGCTGCACTGCAAGTCCAAGCCTTCTGAACAAAATGAGCTGGAATTGGCACGCAGATCTGGGATGTCGTCTTGTGGTTGTACTTGGGGTCAAGACTCAAATCGACAACTACCTCAGCATGCGAGGTTTGGACCCAAAGCGGGTTGGCGGGTACCGAGTGACAGATGAAGATGCAATGCTGGCAGCCATGGAAGCAGCAGGCACTGCAAGAATGCTTGTCGAGGCACAACTCTCGAAGGTGATCAGCTCTACCTTTCGGCCTTTGCAGGATGTGCTGTAACTTGCAAAGGTAATCAGCTCCATGAATAAGCCTTTTGAGCACATGTTGTGAATCGCATAGCAGAACAGATTGTGCGCCTCATCAGATACGGCAGGGCTTTGCCAGTAAGGTTGCAATAGTTGCCCCAAACTTATGAGAATAAGCTTTGCACATGATGCACCGGCTGAGGCTTGTCACGCACATTATGGCTTTGCCTGTAAGGCTGCAACAATTGCTTTGGACTTGTGAACAGGTTTTGCGCATAATGCGCTTGCTTAGGCTTGTCATATGTACTGCTTATGACACTAGTTTGACCTGCTTTCATACTGACTTCTAGCCACAAGAATTGGCTCAACATTCAGCAAATACAGTATTGTGAGAGCCAAAAGAAGTATGCAACGGTATTTTCTCTTTCTACAGACGTTCATAATGTAAGCAGAAGGCAATTGGGGACCAATCACTGCATTCTGACTGCAATGGTTATTCTTGGTGACCATTGCAGTCGTCATAAAGGATAAATTGCTGTATAAGCGATGCACATGGTTCACAATGCTTGTGTGCTTGATACAGGCTCCAGCTGTATCAGTCATCAGACGGCACAACCGCACCTCAAACACTTCGGATGAGTTCCACTTTGCTCCAGCAATGCGTGTGGTCAGCGGCAACTATGTCACCAGCAAAAGGAGAGGCGTTGTCGATGGCATAGACTTTGGGAGCACCGGCAGCGTTCGCTTTGTACAGCATCAAGCTATCCACCAGCAATTAGACCTTGGGCACTTGGTACTGCTATCTAACTTGGGCTACAGTGCATCTGGGGAGGTGCTGAACTGCAACACGTTTGATGTGGCCACACACGCAGCCATTGAGCTGAAAGCTGACAAGATCATGTGCGTCACAATGGACGACGTTAAGTCTCTCAACATGCCCAAATGGCTATCCCTGAACGACGCTGAGGCGCTGATCCATGAGCGCCTGTCAGCAATAGACCCAGATGACCTAGTCTGCAGTTTGGATGAAGCCTGCCCGAGCTTAGATGGGATCTCAACAGGACCATCAGACATGCCAACTCGTTGGGCGACTAATGCCAGCAGCAACGGCAACGGCGTTGCGTCACCCAGGCAGGCTTTGCTGGGGAATGGCAATGGCAGCGGATCAATGAATGGTGTCAAGCATCAGACTTTGGCAGAAGTTGAGCTGGACATGGACTGCTGGCAGGCTCTCAACTTTCCCAATGCCCTTCTGACAGCTGTTGTGGCGTGCAAGAGTGGAGTCAAAAGGGCTCATTTGGTGGATGCACGCCAGAATGGTGGCTTGCTGCTGGAGCTGTACTCAAGGTGAGGGCAGCCTTGGCTATGCCTGCCTGGTATGCTTGGCTTGTTTGGCAATATCAATGTGGGGCAGGCTGTATCAGGTCTCTGCAGGCCCTCGTACAGCATTGTCAGCTGTCTGCAAGTGAGCCTCAGGCAGCCTGCCACACACAAACGCAAACGCTGCTTTGCTCATGCAGCTGCAATGACAGGGTGGCCTGCATTATCCTCGCCTCACGTAGTCTGCTGCATACAGTCAACACTTTGATCTGCACAAAATGTGCATCCACTCTCTTGCCCTGATACAATTAGTTGAGCCGTTTACATGCTTCATCAGGCATGATTGTTCTGAAGAGATGGCATTGACACAATGAGTTCCATCAACTTTTCTGAGGGCATCAGGCCAGCTCAGCAGAACCAATTGAGCTGTGTACATCTGCATGTGCTTCATTTTGCAGCGACTATATTGTAGGGATGGCGTCGGGACCATGATTTCCACAGACTTCTATGAGGGCATCAGGCCAGCTCAGCAGGTGGACTTGGACGCCATTGAGGGCTTGTTGAAGCCTCTAGCCCAGGCAGGAGTCACCAAAGCACGTTCCAGGGAGAGTTTGCTGCGGGACTTGCACAGCTTCACTGTGCTTGAAAGAGAATCTGAGGTCTTCACTCTTGCAAAATGCCATTCAAATTCCTGTGCCCTTCTGCAGTGTTTGCAGCCTTGCACAGTATATTCTTACTGCCCGTATGCAGTGCCTAAAATGTCTGTCTCTACAGCATTGCTACCGCGTTTCAAATTGACCTTGCAAGATGGTGATGCAAAGATCATTGGTCAATCACATGCTAGCATAGGTGCTCAGTGTGATTGACGCTGGTCCTGCATGATCTGTCATAGCATTTGTACCTCTGCAAGGCATATCTACCGGATGCTGTCCCCCAAAAGCCCTTTGTAGACTATGCAACAGCTCTGCATGCTCACCTCATGACGCCACCATGTGCTGCTGACAGCATATTGACACCATTATGTTGCAGTCCTTTTTACTGGTACAAGCAGTACTGAATGCCTGAGTTTATGGCACAGGTGCTGGCTTGCATGCTTCTGCAAGACTTAGGGCAAGCAGCAGATGGCATGCGCTGTGGTAAAAGCAGCAAAACACGTAATGCCTGATTGTATGGCGCAGGTTCTGGCTTGCGCGCTTCTGCAAGACTTAGGGCAAGCAGCAGATGGCGTGCTCTGTCGTGAACTGGCTGCCTTCACTGCTCACCCCAGTCATAGAGGCACAGGCCGTGGCGATAGCCCGCTGGTCCCATTCAGTGATAATAGCAGCAAAGATTGAAAGCCTGATTGTCTGGCGCAGGTTCTGGCTTGTGTGCTCCTGCGCTGTGATGAACTGGCTGCCTTCACAGTTCATCCAAGTCATAGAGGCACAGGCTGTGGTCATGGCCTGCTAGTCCCGTTTAGTCGTAACCGCAGCAAACATTGAAAGGCTGATTGTGTGCTGCAGGTTCTGGCTTGTGTGCTCCTGCAAGACTTGGGGCAAGCAGCAGATGGCGTGCGTTGCGGTGAACTGGCTGCTTTCACAGTCCATCCAAGTCACAGAGGCACAGGCCGTGGCGATAGCCTGTTGGACTATGTTGAGCAGAGTGCCAGAATGCGTGGCATTCAGCGGCTGGTGTTGTTGACAACCAGGACAGCTGATTGGTTCATGCAGCGGGACTTTGAGTCAGCTGGCTGTGCACACAAGAGCAAGGTCATCCCAGAATCCCGCCGGCAAGCGATTGATCCAGCCAGAAACTCACAGTTGTACTGCAAAGAGATTATAGCATTGCATGACACAGTGCAAGCTCCAGCTGGCAAGCGCATTGGGTTTTGACGTGGTCTGGCCAAATCCAGATCACTGGATCTGAATCTATGTGAGTCACTTCAGTACAGCAAGACAGATGCTGCCGGTTTTGTACATGCAGCTGGGATTGCTTGCTTGCAGCCTGCCTCGGTCTTTACAACAATGACTGTTCTCCAAGCAGGTTATTTGATTAATGAGTGAGTTGCAGGCGTCATTGTGTGGCGCCCAGCTGTATTGCTAAACATCCCGACTGTTTACTATTTACTGACAGCTTGTAGGCTTGGTCTGAATATGCATGAAGGTGTACTCCCCTTTACTGTGCACTGTTTGTTGCATTTGGATTTGTCAGGTTGTTGCGCTGATGCCATCAGTATAGCAAGATTAAATTTAGTTGAGATTGGCTTGAATGCACAGAACTGGAATTGGTACATTGACTAAGAAATGCAAATGGGCAAACTAGGCCTGTAAGCGGCTCTACACTGCACAAGCTATCGTCAATCATTATGATAGCAAATAGTGCGTTTCATAGACTCTTGCAGCCAGTTGACGCATACAGCAGAAAATATGATAGCGGAAATGCATCGATATTCAATGCTTCAGCTCAGCCATTTGCTGTTCACACGTGTGCAAATTGCAGTAACAGGGACCTTTCCTGAACACAGCAAGTACACTACAATTTTCATTCATGTAGGCAGCAGAAGCTTTAATGTTCATCTATTCAGCCAGGGTTTTCAGGTGATGCCGTTCTTTGTTCTATTCTAACTTTGATAACTACCAAATCAGAGGCTGCATGTGTGCCATACCATTGGCGACTAACACTCTGCAGAGTGACGTTTGGCTGCAGCAGACTACCTTCACATTCTAGCTGAACATAATGTACACTACTATCAACTTGCAGCTGGCTAACAACAAAAGAAGCCAAAGACTTGACAGGCATTGCCTGTTGCACCCAAAGGTATGGCAGCAACAGGGTGGCAGTTGTATCCAGCGTTTGTAGAAACAGACCTACTCTGGCAGTAGACAAAGGTGCAGCTGTACGCTGTGACGGCCTGGCAGAAAAGGTGGCACCTAGATTTGTCTGCGGCAACTGATTTGCTGAAGGGGCAGCAGTTGAAACAGCAGCAGCAGCCTGAGTAGGGGTCTTAGCGGGTGCAACCTTTTGTTTCTTGGCTGCTACAGTTGCACGAAACGTTGCCTCAGCATCATGCCGGTCCAGAATGCTTTTTTCCACATCAGATCGTGGGAACAGTTTCCGGGTCATGTCTGCCAGCATTGGGTCAAACTGCAGCTTGCCATGCTGGAAAGGTTGGGGGCCAAAAACAGTCTGCAGACCTTCCTTCTTGCAAACTGGGCAGGTGTTTTTGGTGCCCCCATATAAGACATGCTGGTCTATACAGTCTCGGCAGAAGCTGTGCATGCACTCTGGCGCTGTGACTGGGTCTTTCAGCACATCAGTGCACAGATCGCAAGCTAGGCACAAGGCCAATTTCTGTCTGCTCCTCCATACTACATTGCCATCATCATCTGCATCTTCCTTGGAAGCTGCAGCGCTCTGATCATTACTAGTGGCGTGACTCGCCTCAGTAGCACCGTTGCATGGGTGGACGGAAGCTGTTGATGGGCTTCTGCCTATGGAGGAGCTGCTGACAGGAGGCATGGATGATGCAGGAGCGGATTGTTCAGCTGCTGTGTTGGTGCCTGATGACGTTGGCTGTGGACTGACCATCCTGTCACTGTTGTCATCAGCAGCAGGAGGGGGCTCAGACGCTTCACGCTTGCGCTTCCTGGCAGCTGATGGGCTGCTTTGCCCTGACTGGTTGCGCTGCTTGCTGCTGACAGGGCTTTGGGTGGGTGTGGGTTGCTGGCGGTGGCGTGCAGCTTGGGGCTTAGGTGAACTGGTTTTGGCTTTAGTTTTGGTGGATCCCTCAGGCATGGTGCACACTGAGTGTGGGAGCTTTGCCTGTCAGCAATCAGCAAACTGCTGTTTTGCTTCGGCTGAGCTGCCGATTTGCTGTCCTTAGCTGCTGTTGCATGATGTCCACAGCTGACTGCTCAAAACATGGGTGTCCCTCCTGATCTGTGTCTGCAGGCCATGCGTGAAAGATTTCATGTCCATGCAGGTCATGTTCAGCCAGCACGAAGAAATGTATGCAGACAACGTACTGGGTGTGCAAAATATGTGGTGTGTCTGGTATTAACAGTAGTACAGCATGTATGATGCCCATCAGCATGAGGCTTGCTTGCATGCAACTGATTGCAAATGCTACTCAGGTCTCAGCATGCAACCCAAGGTCCATGCGGAATTCTTTGTCTGGCGGACTTTCGTTGAGGCGGTTTGAGTAGTCTTACCGATCAGAGCTTTTGAGACGCCCAGCAGCGCAAACGTCGCAGGTCTCGCTGCAGAAGGGCTTGACTTGGCCAACACCTTTTACTGACGACGCTGTGTCCACCCCGCGAAGGCAAGCTTGCTGTCTGAGACTGACTTGAGAGTCCACGACCGGAAACTAGCCTCGAGGGCTTATAAGCAAAGCCCAGTGGCTACGATTGCTTCAATGATTCAATGCTTGCTTGATGAGCATCCTGAACCCCTTGCAACTGTCCATTTGGCTGCATCAAGCACAAAATGTTGTGCGCGAGGTCAGCAGGGCCTTTCCCAGCCAGCCCTGCCTTGCATGCGCTTTGGGTGCTTGCACCAAAACATGGATGCATGTACAGCATCACCACGCCGCATTTGCTTCTGCTCAAACACGTTTGTGCTGTCTAATACAGTCAACTGTGTCTGCACTCTGTGCTGCATGCTGCTCTGCATTCAGGCTCTAACCAATCTCTTATTTCCGCATAATGATGTCCGATTTTTTACTGTATTTTGTCCTCAGGAGGTGTGTGCCGCCCCTGAGCCATGCATTCGACCACTAGCGAAATGCATGGCACACTGATTGAGCCATAGCTTCGTTCAAGAGCGCACTTGCATCGCCCTGGGGCCTGACGCTGACCATTCTACGCATTGCGCAAACCCACGGCACGTTCAAACTTTCAATCACTTGGCATGATCGCTGACAAGCGATCTGCGGCAGCAGCATCGACGGCACTGCCGCAGCGTCAACGCTTGGTGCCGCATCGGCATTGTCACGCTAGATCACGCTGACTTCTGCATCATGCAAGGCGGCTCTCAGACCACGGACGCAGCGGACTTTAGCAGCTACCAGCAAAGTTGTGTAGAATACTTGCTGCTTCACCATACGCAGGTCTGAAGCAACAAACAAGCAATTGCTGCCATCATTTCGATCCACGCTGGTAGCATTGCAATGACTCTGCCACCACTAGCTGTGACAAGTGACAGTGTCAATTTCAGGAGCTCTTCAAGTTGGTGTTGAACCCAGAGCTCAATGAGCACTACTCGGTGTATATCAACCTGCTACAGCTTGCCAGTTTTGACATTGCACTAGCGGAAGTTTTAGTTGCAAAACCTTATGACATCCTGCTCGTCCTTGACAAAGCAGCTGCTGAGGCACAACAGAAGTTGGTGCAACAGCACAAATCACAGAGTCCTGTGACAGTCAAAGGGCTTGTTCATGTGAGAGTGCATGGCTTGACCTTTCATCTAGATGACACAGCATCAGCAGCATTCCCAGGCATTGGCAGTGTGCGGTCCTGTCACGTGGATAAGCTCATTACAGTCTCAGGGACAGTGGTGCGCACTGGCAGCGTGACTATGATGGAGTCTCACAAGCTCTTTGAATGCACAAGATGTCATGACAGGTGACTGCATCAATGCTTTCATGCGCAGATCCTTAAGCATGGTGCGCAGCCTGAAAGGCGACTGTGAACCTTTCTTGCCCTGTGATGCCAGGGTGTTGATTCCCATCAGTCCAGACACCACAGATGTCGCTCCACCATCAACCCCTTGCCAGGTGCAAAGTGGCAGACACACTTGCAACAACACCAAGTATAGATTAGCACCAGACATGACAATACATACAAACTATCAAGAGATCAAAATACAGGAAGATGCTAAAGCTCTTCCTGTTGGCTCAGTGCCCCAAAGCATAGCTGTACTGCTACAGGATGATCTTGCAGACTCCTGCCAAACTGGCGGTAAGCAATCATTTGCTTGCATTGTAGTGTAAAGGCAGCAGGGATTCCCAGCAATCCAAATATTGTGTTGGTTTGCAGATACTGTTGAGGTTACTGGTATTGTGACAAGGCAATGGCTGTGCTGTGCCCCAGGTGCCAGATGCAATACAGACCTGTTATTGACAGCTAACAACCTGCAGAAGCAGCTGCATCAGCACATACCTACTGACAGCAATCCAGAACTTGTGGACAAGTTCATGCAGTTTTGGCAAAGTCACACCAAGCAGCCATTAGCTGGCCGCAACATGCTACTGTCAAGCATTTGCCCCCAGTTGCACGGTCTGTGCATGATCAAGTTGGCTGTGATGCTGATGCTGATTGGCGGCGAGCAGCGCCTCAACAAAGCAGGTGGCCAAGTCAGAGCTGAGTTGCATATGCTGCTGGTTGGTGATCCAGGCACAGGTGTGTAGCCTATGCAAGCAGCAGCCAGGCAAAAGCACTGGGTGGTGATCAGTAGGACCATGCATGCTCCATGATGACTGCAGGCAAATCTCAGTTCATGCAGTATGCTGCGAAGCTGAGTCCTAGGGCTGTAATGAGCAGTGGAAAAGGCAGCAGCAGTGCAGGCCTGACTGTGACTGCCATCAAAGATGGGGGCCATTGGGCACTAGAAGCTGGAGCTCTTGTTTTAGCAGATGGTCAGTCATCATCACACATTCAAATGGCTGTATGTTGCAATTGTCAATATTTTCGCTGGCCATTCTGCAGATAGTACGTGCTTTTCACTGTTTCACCAAAGTCATTCAAGTATGCTGTGAAGTGCACACACAGGAGGAGTATGTTGTATAGATGAGTTTGATGGCTTAAAAGAGGCAGACAGAGCCAGCATACTTGAGGTGATGGAGCAACAGACTCTCAGTGTTGCAAAAGCAGGCTTGATCACTAGCTTGACCACCCGCACATCAGTCTTTGGTGCCATGAATCCTAGAGGTGACAGCAGGGACTCTGTCACTGAGCAGACCAATCTTTCTGGCCCATTACTCAGCCGGTTTGACATCTTGCTGCCTGTTTATGACTCCAAAACCTCTGAGACAGATGAGTGTATCTCAGAGCACATCCTGACCAATCATCAGGCACAGCACAGTCCTGAGCAGGTAGGCTTGCGCTGCTGCTGTTCCCTCTCAGAGTATGCATTTGCGCTTGCAATGGTTGACTCAATGGTGTGGGCTCTTTAGCATTTACTGTGTCAGTTAGGGATGAGAGACTCGATGGTCACTAGCATCTGTGTCACAAGCGTCGCCCCAGCTTATGCAAATGCCGTATGATGTTGCACAGAAAGTTGTGTTCACTGTTGCCTGTGATACTGTTGCATCTGTACTGAGCTGCGCCTGAGCTGAAGCTATGCTGTGTGTGGGTGACCATGAGTGCTAAGCATCACGCAACAACTGGCATCACAACTTTTGGAGGTGACTTCCTGAAAAAAAAGGTTGCACCAAAACATGTCATGCATATAGCTCTACCGCTTGTGCAGGCATGGAACATTGACTTGTTGAGGCAATACCTGCTGTGGGTGAAGACTTCATTTCACCCTGAGATGAGCTGTGAAGCTGAGGAGGTATTGATTGGATACTACAAGATGCAGAGATCTGCAGAGCATGGCAACGCTGCTCGTAGCACTGTGCGAATGCTGGAAAGCCTGGTCAGAATTGCACAAGCTCATGCCAAGCTGATGGCCAGGGACACTGTCACTGAGCAAGATGCTGTTGTTGCTGTAAGCTTGGCTGAGACAGCATCTAAAGTCTTGGGCAGTGGTGTTCAGTTTACAGTGGGAGCTGAGTTCGACTCAGACCCAGATGCAGCATACACCGAGGAGTCACAGTATCTGCTGGACGCCATCAGACAGATGCATAGTGAGAGTGACTAATTGTGACTTGACTCAGCAGTTCATGCCAGTCGCAATTGCACGGTCTAGCTTGGGCTGTGCACAGTGCACTGTAGCTGCCATTTTGAACCCCGGATGTTGCAGACTTTGCTTTTCTCTTTTTGAGCTTCTTGGCCTGATCTGTGCAATTCAAAGGCGCCACTTCCTGCCTTGACTATATGCCTCAAGGCAAAGGTCAGGGCTTCATTGACTTTGCATGTGCACGCTGTGAACAAAGTACACAGCATATCACAAGTACAAAGCTGAGCACAGAGGTTTTGCTGATTGTTGTGTTGAAGTCCTGATAGGCATAGATAGCATGCAGCTTAAAACTGATTGAAGTACACTTGTGTATGAACTGTATAATTGTGTTGTTTACATTTCATTCATCGCTTGACAGTCCAGCAGTGAATAAATTGCAGCCGATGCAAGACTGCACATTTGCAATTTTGGATGGTACCTGGACTTTTAGTCAATTAGCCAGTTCGACATTGCGTAGAGTTGTGGCATTTGACGGCGTGTCAGACTTGTTGTACCAATTTTTGCAAGCTAGCACACACGCAGGTCTGCAGTGATGATTGCAGCAGTAAACAATGCGCGCATTCTCATTCAAGGCTTGTGCTGTCAGCTTTTGTCATTTGAGCATCGAACTGCAGCTCTGCATGTCTCATCTGCATGTTGAGTGCTGACAGATCCGCCATTGACTCAGCTGCAGGCCCAGGCAACTCAGAGCTGCCCTGTAGCTCTGTGGGCTTGCAGTAGGAGACACTCAGGAGAACAGCGCATGACTAAGTTTATTCATTGACGTGCACACATATGTTTTTGAGCCAAAAGCGCGACGCGCATTACAGAAGCTCATGCACAGGTCGTTAAGCCAGACATGATGAAGTCATAAGAAGAATGTGACGCAGTGTGTACTGTGAGATTAGCACAATGAAGTATGCGTGACCCTTACACCGTCTTAGGCCTGTCTCGCTCCGCCTCTTCTCAGCAGGTGCTATTAATGTACTTGCCGTCTGACAGATTTCTGCAACAGTGCGAGCTTTGATCACAGTCCTCTTGTCGCAGGTCAAGCAGGCGTATAAGAAGCTAGCTCTGAGATGGCACCCAGACCTGTGTGCCGCAAAGGAACGCTCTGAAGCCGAGGCAGCCTTCAAGGACATCACAGCAGCATATACCAGGATCATCAAAGGTGCGCAGGCATTGTCCGGCTTCTGATCACACTGCCTGTTGTTGTGCATACTGATTGTTGACCTTTGCAGGCAGCTCAGCGCCAGGCACAAGACCCCGATATGCAACACAACCTTATGGAACTCAGCCAGGTATGCACATATAGACTGACTGTCTTTAGTGCAATGTTCTGGCGTAATAAAAGCATTTGATTTGAGAAAGGTTGTCCTTGATTACCACGTTGGTTGTTGCCAAGAAGCATTACTGAATGCTGGCATTGTCTGTACAACAAGAATGTCCTGATGGTCAGTGGTCAGACGTGCAAATGTACAGTCTGTGCATCAAGACATTGCTGTCTTTGCTGGACATAAATGTGGTTCCTGACTTGCGCAGGTGCCAAAAGGATGTCTGGATCTGAACCCTCTCCACGCTTCACAAATATGCTTGTGGCCTTCTGCCTGTGTGTGCCACTGGTGCTGACTGGGGTTCAATTTGGCAAGTAAGCATTGGTTGTTACTTGTTATCAGTGTCACACCGCCCCAGCTACCAGACTGGTCACAATTTTTCGCAGCTGCTGATACATGAAAAACTGCGGCTGTCAGTGTTACAATAAACGGTATTGCATCATAAGTGCCCAATTATCTGTAGACATGTGACTATACTGTTTGTGTGATCTGTAGGACCTTTCCCAAGTGGGAAGAGCAGTCATGGCGCCGACATGGCATTATGTCCCCGCCTGTCAATCCTTGGCTCAAGGATGAACACCGTGCAACTGAATTTAGCCATCTGAAGCGCTGGCAGTCTCAGAGAGACAGCACCAAAGAAAGCCAAGATGGCCATAGCTTATGATGCCACTTGTCACCGCAAATGTCAATGATGACCTGCATGCTCGTGCAGCATGTCGAAGGTCAGCTAAATATGCTGAAAGTCAAAAACTTTGGGACTTCCTCCTGGCAGTGCTGTAAAGCATTGCCCATGCATAATGTGCGCACAGTGTACTGATTCTTTGTGCTGCTTGGTTTCTACAGCTACACTTGGTTGCAGACTGTCTTGAAAAGATTTGTGCGCAAGCATATGTGAAGTGCACATAATGCAGAAGCATCCTACGCCAATGACTTTGCAGCGCTTGATGATCTTGTTACAGTGTGACATTCTCACCATTGATGCTAGTCCAGTTTCTCAGAGAGCTCCAAATGAACAGTATTGGGCACGATGTCAGCAAAATCACCAGCAAGGCATCATATGAGCATGCACGCTACTGAGGTGTGAATTTGCAAAGTCTCAAGTCACAGCGTGCAGGCAAGGCTGTACACGAACATGTGTGGTTGCTCAGAGACGAGGGTTGTCGCAATGCAGCCTTGCAGGTAAGCGACGGGCTGCTATTTTGTTGTGCGTGCAAGTGTTCAAGCCAACAAGATGTCTCTGTGACATTATGACCGTAAGGAGGACAGCTCTCAGGCAGTCATCTTCGCACAGACGTCTTTGTTGGCACCAAACGGCATCCAGTAGGCACATACAGCCAGTGAATGTTTGACTAGGAGCCGAAGTATATACACAGATGAGCTTTCAGTTTGCTGGTGTTGGGTCAGGGAATGCTCATACAGCAGCTGAATGGCTTGCTGCGCTGCAAGATACGTAGCAGTGGGCGTGCGGACCACAACAGGTCGCCAGTGGACACAATCTCACTTTGCTGTCTGCTATGCGGCGCTCAAGTTTGACAAGAACGGATGGCGCATGCACGCGTAGCGTCGAAGCTGACAGAGGCTTGTTCCCTGCATTCAGGTAACTAGCTGTGCAATTGCTTCTGCCGAAAGTACTCAAAACACAATAAGCAGTCAATCCAGGGTTGCTGCATGCCGCTTTGCAAGTCTCCATCTGAGATCGCGTCACTTACTTGATCTAGACCCATCAGCTCCCACCTAGGCGAGCAGCAACAGGAGAAACCGTACATAGCACACAGGACAAATGCAGATTTTCGTCAAGACCCTCACTGGCAAGACGATCACCCTTGAAGTGGAAAGCAGTGATACTATCGACAACGTCAAGTCCAAAATACAAGTAGGGATCTAGTACTGGCTGTCTTCAGTATGCTCAACGAGGGCAAGATTGCCCAGTCAGTTGTGGTTACATGTCCGTTATCGGGTTTGACATCAGCGTCACATGCATTGATCATCTGCACAGGACAAAGAAGGCATTCCACCTGATCAGCAGCGCCTCATCTTTGCTGGCAAGCAGTTGGAGGATGGCAGGACTTTGGCAGACTACAACATTCAGAAGGAATCAACCTTACATCTTGTGTTGAGGCTCAGGTACTGCATAATGCGTTCATCACTTGCAGAGCCTCATGACTGCTAGCACTGCCAGCTTTCTATAAAGCCTGGCTTGTTTAAATGCAGGGGCGGCATGATGATCAAGGTAAAAACATTGACAGGCAAGGAAATTGAAATTGACATAGAGCCATCAGACACAATAGAAAGAATCAAAGAAAGAGTGGAAGAAAAAGAGGGCATTCCACCTATTCAGCAAAGGTAAGACAACTTAGTAAGACGTCACGCAAGCAACAGTTTCTTTCGTATTGCATGATCATGCCTTTCTACCACAGCTCCAAGCTGGAAGCCTATGCTTGTTGTGCAGGCTGATCTTTGCTGGAAAGCAGATGAACGATGAAAAGATGGCAAAAGACTACAACATAGAGGGAGGATCTGTACTTCATCTTGTGAGTCCAAATGATTTGCCGTGTCGCAACCTGTCTGGTATGCGCGACTGTGTTGCAATCTGTCCCTGATGTATGTGATCTGCTCAGGTACTTGCATTGCGAGGCGGATGCTACTAGATGTGGCAGCGGATGTGGCAGCACAGGACTTGTTGGCAAATTCTGCTGTATCATCTAGCTAGTTGGAGAGTTTGCTGATTGCATCCAGCATGCTAGAGTTCCAGCTGCTTGTACAGCATCAAGCCAGCCAAACATTCAGCTTGAGCTCTGAATCATGACCCAGCATCAACACTCTACAACCTATGACTGGAGGCATTATCGATGATCAAAGCGTCTGACAATCCATACCTTGCTCTGCTAGGTTGTCCAGCTTGCTGTTTAGCGGATAGAGCTTGTGCTTAATCAGGGACACATGGCATGAGCGTAAGCAGGTAGGACAGACTATAGCTACTGTAGCTACAAAAAGGTTTGCCATCATGCGAGAACAATCAATTTGGCAATGCCATGACCTCATAAGGGACAATGCACCCTTTGAGATGTTCTTGGCAGGACTGATTGCAAGGTCAGCACTCCACCGTGTTGGGTACTCACAAATGAGCTCTCTGGGACTTGCAAAACCAGGCTTTGAGCAACATTGCCGATTTCACTGGACATGGATGCACAATGGCAGTGACCTGATGCGATCATAGAGTAGGCACGGCAAATGCGGGCCGGCACGGCAAACTTGCTGCGTTGTGTTACCCACGCAGATTGCTGTTCCTCCACAAGACATGTAACTAACTCAATCACTTGTCAGGAAGGGCCGGGCAAAGCTTTGCTGGCGTTGTATTCAGCCGTTACAGCTTGGCGTTTGCTTGTCCAAGAGACAGGACGAACTGTTTGCAGGCGCGAGGTGACCTGGTCGTAGTCTTGTAAGGACGATAGAACTGCCAAGAATCATGTCGAGGCCGCAACTTGCTTCCGCCTGTGAAGCTAGCCATGCAACGACACCTGTGCTTTACTGCCCTTACCATCTTGCTGTCACCGATCACCGTGCTATTCGTCCTAGCATACCTTCTCGTGGCGTATATGCTCGCGATCTTGTTGACAACTTTGTATCTGCCTCGCCTGGTCGTAGTCAGAAAACTGTATTGGTAGGTATCGTCCAGCAGCGATGTTTGGGCACACCAGTCACTCTGATCAAGTAGCTGCGTTTGCTTGCATGTAGGTGCTGCCCATTTATACCTGCGATTTTCAAAGCCCAGCCCTGGCTCAGAGGACAATGCCTCCGCCTTGGCTTTGAAAACACCTACACGCTGAATGTGCTGAGACGCCTTCTGACGCTGCCAATGAGGCCACACCTTCCTGACTTTTACGTTGTGGGCTTTCCTGTAAGTTTCTTTTGCCCTGACTGTGTGCAAGGCCAAGCCTTGTTGCAAGCAATTATTCATTATCAAAATGCCTGTAGAAAGCTGGAACCACTTCACTGGCTAATCAGCTGAGGCAGCATCCAGCCATTTCTGGTCTAGATGGCTTGCCATGGCACGAAGCTCTGAGCAAGGAATCTCACTACTTTAATGGCGTGTTAGGCCCAAATCATGCCTCTTCTGCAACACTGTACAGAAGCTTCTTTCCAACAATCCTGTGCAGATGGTGGGCAGAATATGTCAGGGGTGTCACAAAGGTTTCTATCTTGTTACATGCACGCGTGTACAATTCATCAAAGCAGCACCAAAAAATTTTACGCACACAACGTTGTGCATGTAGCCTGTTGTTTGTAGCTGAGCTACAAAGAGCATGTTGCTGCTTGAATTAAGTCTACTGTGTGGCAGTCTGAAGCTTTGTGTGCATGCAGTGGATGTGCTTTGATGCCTGTCCTGTCACAGCTTGCCTGCCATATACTGCCAGGCGCATCAAGGCTATCACTCCCAATGCTAAGCTCATCTTCATGGTAAGATGCAATTTCCACATTGGTGGTTTGGCATACGATCAAACATGTGCAACACAAGTGCAGTCGAACTTGCAAACATGCTGCACTAGCCTGTCATGGTTGAGTTGAGTGTGACTCTGTTGTATGCTGTCTCGCACACGTGCAACTGCTTCGCAAGAACATGCGTGATGCATGCACCTGTGCTGTCATGATGTATTGCATGCTGACGATTACAAAGCTGGCTCTTCACTGTTCCTGCCCCAACCTCTTTGCTCACGCCTTGCTGCAATAGCGTGTGCTTCACATCACTACACTGATTCTTGAGTGTCGTATGCAGTTGCGGGATCCAGTGCCAGTGATGTTCAGCGCAGAGACAATGGTAAGGCTGCTTGACTGTGATCATGTTATCTACTTGCCAATGTCAAAATGCTTGCTCTACAATTTGTGCCGTTCTGACTTTTTGCTGCTGTTGATTCACCATTGTGCATGCAGTTGGTGAACATGGGGGTACTTTTAACATGGAGCTTAGCAGACCCCATCACGCCCAATGATTCTCGCTTTCAGGTGCTGATTCTTTGCAGTTATGCTCAAGCTTGTGACATCAACAAACACTGTCGCTACTGCTTTGCTGATGCAACACTTGACCTCAGCTATGGTGCTGCATGATGTTGCTCCAGTAGCTAGCCCTGTTGTTGCATAGTGTCAAACAGGTCCATATATGCAGCAAGCAGCCAAGAGTTGGCTGACTGTACTTCATGCAATGACAATGCTTATGAATGAACAGGAGGCAGAAGATGAAATAGAGCTGTGGAAGGAGCTCAAGGATCTGCAGCCAATGGACCCCCTTCCCCACAATATGCCGCAGCTCTTTTATACCCGCCTGCATTCCCTGCTGATGTCTGGCTGCTATGCAGACCGCATCCGCCCTTTCCTGCAAGAATTTGCACCCGATGAGTAAGCAGCAAGATGCCTTTGTCTGCACCTATTCTAGCAGCTGCAGTCCCCTCGGGCTGCCTCTGTAAACAGAGGCTCCAGTCATGACACCTTACGGCGTAGACTTTCTTGTCTTCTTGCAATACAGTGTTTGCATGTTTGCCCTTCATCATTGAGCTGCTCAGGCATGGGCAGAGGGACTAGCAGAGCAGTGCAATGCTGTGCCTTGTGTTCATAACTGGCTGGGGAAAGGAAGCTAGTGCTAGCTTGTCTGCAATGCGGTGATCATGTTCATGTGCATGATTTGTCTGCTCAGACATGGGCAGCAGGACCAGCGGAGCATCGTTCTGCCTCTGTGTCTGCCTTTGGAGCAGCTTCTTGCTGTGAATCAGCATATGTGCCTTGTGCTGCTGACTGGCTCGTGACATGAACAAAGTGCTGGCTTGCCTAATTATCCCTCATCTATCTATCTATCAAGACGCATGCTAATTAGGCTCAAAGGCCGAGCTAGGTATATACAGTCATCAAGCAACCAGTCTTGAGCAACCCAGTGGCTTGTCTGCAGTATGATGTTCATAGACTTCAATGAGTTCACCAAGAATACAGAAAGCGTCATGAGGGAGGTTTGCAGCTTTATCGGAGCTGACCCAGACCTGTACAAGCACATTGCATTGCCACCAGGCATGAAGGTATGCTCATTTCTGTACAGCCATGTCTCAATCAATGTCTCAGCCAATGCGTCAAAGATACCATGCCATATATCTCAGTCATTTGAATCATTGTCTCTATGTCTCAGTCAACTGTAGCTATAGTACAAAGTATCAGCTTTTCAAGTGTAAGCTTGTGAAAATTGCACTGCAGAATCTGTGTGGGTCAACAAGTATACAGTCCTACAGTTTACAAGCTTGCACTTGCAAATGTACCTCACATTTGCTGTTTTGTGCCACTCATCTGTTTCCTTTCTAGCGTCAGTTGGCTACATTTCAATTTGTTCTGTGCAGACCGAGTACCACGGGAAGACAATGCATCCAAGCGTGAGAGAGTATCTGAAGGCATATTTCAGGCGCAGCAACAATGCTCTGTATGATCTTCTGAACCGTGACTTGCAGTGGGCTGACATTGAGCAATAAGCAGATGCAGCCATTGCTGTTTGCTGCACCCAATTGAGCATGAGTAAGGCTCATGGTGTTGGTGTACTACTGCTTGACTCAAAGGCCACTTGGGCATGAGAGTAGCTATGGCACCCCTCGCACCTAAGCTGGTACATATGCTGCACAATTGTGCACAGAATGTAAAGTTTACAGCTTACCATTGCTTGATGTACAAAAGCTTGCTTTGTCGCATATGCATGCTAGCTACATAAGACAGCCGCATGACCCTGTGCTTGAGTGTCAAGCCTGGCATGACGTGTAATGTTGAATTACAGCAGCCTTGAGTTACATGTGCATGGAGGCAAGCAGCTGTCAAGGTTTGCTTGACAAAGACTACATTGCACCCCTCTCTGTACTATCTCTGTACCATTGAGAATGCAGCGCGCGGCGATCAAGCTTACACCTTGCAGCGAACCACTGACTTGAATGTTGCGGTGACACACCATCATGCGACTTTGTTTTGGGAGTGATACATGCAACAATTTCAGCACCTGGCTGCTGCTGATAAGGCCCTAAACGGGGCGTGGTAGACCGCCTGCGCATTGCGCAAAGAACATTTCTGATGCATTGCAAACTGTGCTGGCAGTCCTGAGCTGAGACAACACTTCATTACATGTTCGGATCTGACTTCATGACATTATCAACGACAGTCGTGTAGTACAAAATTGAAAGTCGATTACTTCCCACATGGCACATGATAAATCACCAGCTGTTAAAAGTAAGCTCAAGGTATCTGAGCAACGTGTGACTGTATCACAGTTCAAGCATTAAAGAAATGATGTCCAAGCCAACTTCAAAGACCCCTGATCCTATCAAAGCTCAATTCGATACTTCTGCTCTTTATGGTCAAAACAGCGTTGAATGTTGTGTGTGGCACACTTCTGTACAAGGTGCAAGTCAGATTGATTCTTGAGTTAACAGTTCTAGTATTGTCCATGAGCAGCTGAAGGCCCTAGGGCAGTCAAACGAGGCAGAAAATGTAAGCTGCAATAAACATTTTTTTACTTCTGGCAGGCTGCAGCAAGCAGAAGATCAATGCCAACATTGCTGCATGCAAGGTGTGGCATTGAGACCCAGCTTGTTTGCAAAACCCGCCATCATATCAGCAAGCAAGCAACCATTTAGTGACAGCATGCATGCTGTTCACTCAGACAGATAGCTCTACCACACAAGACTTTCATGTTCTTTGTATCTAATGCTGCTGCCTCAGATATGTTTGCTACCACACAAAACTTTCATGTTCTTTGTATCTAATGCTGTTGACTAAGATATGTTCACTACCACACAAGACTTTCATATTCTTTGTAGGTAATGCTGTTGACTCTGTCACCCAGCGCAACACCCAAGCCATCTGTCCACTCAGCAGCCGATGACTCATTCAAATGCTGCCAGCTGATGGTTGCTGTGTCCACATCTGCAAAGGCTGAGTATTTGTCGCCATCACCATACAGGATGCGCAAATGCCCACCAGACAAGTGGTAGCTGCCCACTGCTATCACATTCTCAACAGCCGCATTGTACAGGTAGTAGTGCTCATGATTCAGTACTGGTTCCTTGGAGACTGCAGCAACGCTGAATCTGTTGCGCTCTGGGCTGAATTGCAACTGTACTGCCCAATGCATTGACCCCCCGTGCTTCCTCCAGTTATGGTGTACTAGCACCAGTAGGGTCTGAGGATACTGTGACCACCAAATAGGGTGTCCACTGATTCTCACATCACGCATCTCAAGCTTGACAGCCTCTGACAGCATAGCAGAGACATTGTCTTTGAGACAGGATGCATACACCATGGAAGCCCCTGTAGCTTGACTCTGATCTAGCTTGAAGATCGTCAAACATGGTAGCAATGTGTAAATGATGTATAGCTCCTGCCCATGTTCAATTACTCCCCAATTCTTGTCACAGCATGGGAATTCCCTCCTGGGAATTAGTGGCTGGTCAAAGTTGATGAGGCTGTGCAGCTCCAGGGTTTCTAGGTCGATTCTGGCAAAGCCGCTGCCTTGGAAGCGCATCTTATGCTCATCGCTGCGCGTCTGGTTGTTGACAGTGAGCGCCTTGTCAAAGATCTCCATGGCATAGGAAACATGCAGCTGATTCTTGTATACAAACGGCCTGCAGGAAAGAATAGGTGTGGCTGTTGAAGCCGAATGTTGTAGAAGGGTGACACAATTACAGGGGACATGACTGGCAACGGATTCTTGTATACAAATGGCCTGCAGATGACAGAAAGGCTAGCTGTCAGAGCTCAGTGCTTAGGATGATCTGATGCATTCGCCAAGGGGGGAACAGTAGCATGATTACCACCCTCCCACACATTGTCTCTATGCATGAGTTCATGTCAGCACATATTGTCTGTATGCATGACTTCACAGCAGCAACAAGCCTGTCTCTTTTGCAGTCCTGATTATTCAGTAGGACAGCATTCACACTGCATCTCAACACATGTCTGGGCTGACTAATTGTACTGCAGCAGCATGCAATGCTTGCCCTGTGCAAGGCATGCACAGCAGGGGTGAGTCAGCATCTACCTGAAAGATGAAAATCTCAAGCCACCAATTGGATGGGCCGACATCTCTTCTGTCACCGCTGCCCAAGACTGAGCGTTGAAAGAGGTCATTTTGGGGCTGGAGATGTTGCGAGGATTTGGCTCAGTACCATTACCCATGATTGCTACCAAAGGCGGCGTGAAAGCACGCTCCGTCTGCAACACAACACCTTTGCTGAGATAATTGCACAACAAACTGACAGTTGCACGTATGTTGATGATGCTCATGCCAGCTCTCATGCGCTCTAAAGGTGTCACCAATGCTATGGGGCATTTGCATGCTTGTGTCCCCAAGCCAGAGAGGTGTCAGCTTGATGCTTGACCATGCTGCTTGCCACAATTGCAGTCGTGCATCGAGGTGTGTGATTCAGGCTGTTTGTGCTAGCATGATGCATGAAACCAAAACTTTACACACAGGCCTGTCAAATCACAAGTGCCATAGAAACAAATGTGCTGCAGTAGTCGATGGGGCGACTTCTAGTCGCTCATTGATACTAGCATATCAACCTAGTATCCTCAGATTGATACTAGACAATCAACATATTGTGGTGCTGGCAGACTGTATTGGCAAGCATACCTGGAGGATGCAGTCTGAGGCAAAGCAACCCTTGTAGGGCATCACAATCAGCAACCACCCAAACGGCTGCAGCTCTGCTGCTGCAGGGTTCACAAGACCTGTAACACGCAAGCAACACTGTCAGAACTGCCAGGCTATAACAGTGTGCATTTGCCGGCTATAATGGGTCCATGCAACCTCCAAGACGGCTTTCACGACAGCTGCAAAGCACAAGTAGCTCTGTCAGAGCGCATTTAGTATGCATCTCAGGCGTGCATAACAAAAACGTATACATGCTTCAACTAGAACTGGCACAGCAGGCTTGCTCAGATGGCATGAATACTGGAAGAGCAAATGCATCGTACAAAGTAAACTCCAGCAACAAGCTGAGAGTTGTAAAACTCAGAAACACTGGCTGATACACAATACAAACTGCACCACTACTGCTACCCGCAGCTCAGTCATACCTTGATTCAGACTGGACCTGTACTCATCATCAATGTGAAAGTGCTTAGGCATGGCCTGCCGCCGCTGCTGCCGAGATTGCTGTGATGCAAGCCGTCTGTGTCCACGGTGACCATCAGCTTTGGAGTTAGCGCAAGGTGCATACTCTGCTGGCTGTCTGTGCCGCCTCAAATACTGCTTGATATTGGCTTGATCAGCTGCTTCAGCTGCCAAGTCAGCAACAGCAGCGCTCATGAACTCCTTGGAGTACTTGTCATTGCCGCCAAAGTCGTGCTCAATTTCTTGGAAGTGCCGATGGCTGAAGCCCTTGACGTGAGCAAATGACAGGTTCCTCATGTCGCTTCTGACTGAGCTCTACACACAACACTTTATCATGTCACTTTGCCGTGTCGTGTCATGTCATGTCATGTCATGACAGTCTGCAACTAGATGTTGACTGTCTGCAGTCGGTGCCAGATAGAAGCTGCATCCTTTGCAGGCAAGGAAGCTAAAGTTGTAATGACAGACAAGGTTTTGATGTGCGAACACATTGATCAGAGATGAAGTGCATGGGTAGATAGCAGGCTTACCCCGTATTGAGCTGTGTACCAATGCAGATGGATGTCTGAAGGGATCTGCTTGATCTCCTTCTGTATGTCTACAGCGAGCAGCTTCTGGTAGCTCTGCAGAAAGCATTAGCACTATAACATGTGAGACAAATAAGTTGATGCAACAGAATTTGCCAGGTCAATAAGCTTCAACAACACATTGATAAGCAGCCTCATCAATCTTCATGCACTGTCTATATGCGGGTCCTTGCAATGATGGAAGAAGTGCTGGCCATATCAGAAGCTTCAGTAAGATCAACAATAACATCCAGAAGGGTTCTCCATACACAGTACAACAAATTGAGAGACTCAAATTGCACTCAACTAGTCTGCTGCATCATGCGTGCATGCCTACGCACGTCTGCTGGCATGCTGAAGCTGTGCTGGCATGGCTTACCTCAGCGGTCATGACCAGGTGATCATCTGTGTTTGTGACAGTGACCTCCACTTCTACTGCCCTTTGCAGGCGCTTGACAAGATCGCCACCAGCCTCATCGTCCACATAGCCTGCCAAAGTCAAGACCCACATCATGCCATTGCTGTGAATCGCATGCAGGCAAGATCTTTCGCTGCAGCGGGTGAACTCTAGCTAGTCAACGCTTGAGCATGCCCTCTGTGTTGTGTGTGCATGACTTGTGTTACAGCAGCAGACATGCCTGCGGGCTTGTTACGCTGAGAGTTGTCATCCAACAAGCTGCAGTGCACACAAATTTGCATGTGCAGTCATATGATTGCATGCAATGGGGCAAAATCTGTGCTGCCAGTACAGTATGGCTTGCTGTGCATGTTACATTGCATGCTGGCAAGCTGAACAAGGCTAGTCACAGTGCGTACAGCCAACTGATGCACAGTCTTGAATGATCATGAGCTTACTTGATAGGCCCACAATATCATCTGGCTCTCCCATGAAAACAGCAGGTACATCTGAGACTCGAGCAGCATAATAAAGTGCAGATGAGGCTGAAAGACTCAGACCTGCAACATTGCAGCATAGCATATGCTTGGGGTCTGCGGCAACTCGAAATTCAGCTCAGAGAGCCAACAGGCCAACTGCAACTGACTTACCAAACAGAGCACCACAGTATCGTCCAGGAAGGCTATTGATGAAATGTGCAGCAGCAGCCATGTCCACCAGCTGCGACACATTGAGCATAGTCAACTTGTATCAATGATCAACATTGATGGCACGACGACAAGCTCTTAAGAGGGTTGCAGCTGGTTTGTGCTTGCATACCGCTGACGTGCAGTCTGGCCCTGTTTCATAGCCGCAGCTCTCGCCTCTTCCCGCAAAATCAACGACGAGGGAGCTCAGTCCATGTTTGTCCGCAAGGGTCTTTGTCAACTCGGGCAAAGGCCACACTTCCTTATGCATCGTCCAACCAGGAAAGAAAACGGCAACAAAGTCGGAGCCTGTATCTCGAAAATTTCCGGCCAGCCAAGCGCAGTCGGCATTCTGAAACGCGACCTTTTTCAGACCGTCCCAAACTTCATCCGCTGGATACAGTGCTCGCCGACTGTGAAAGCCCGGCAGAGCAAACTCTGCAGCACTGCAATACTCGGTCGAGTATCGCACGTATGTCGCTGACAACGGCGCGACCAGTAGAATCAACGCTGAGCAAATGACATCTGCAGCGCGAATCGTAGCCATCTCATGTGTTAAGCCTTTTCGCGAAGGAGCGCACTGGCTTGGCGTTGCTATCTTTTCAAGCGGCCTTCGCAGTGTCACGTGGCGCTGAACAGAGAGAATTTTGTCAAGACTTCAAACGAAGTTCTCGTTCAGGATGCTAAATTCGGGACAGCTAGCATGTGAGCAGCTCACGTGCGGATTAACCATTTCAAATTCTAGCTCGGAACAAGTTGCCTCAAGACCTTTCGCGGTGCATCAACGTCGTTGCCTGTGCACAAGCTCTTCATCTTTGCCCGTGCACGAGCTCACCAGCTATCGTCGTAAGCTATGGCAGACGATTTCTCTGCGCTAGAGCTTGACACTGAGCTTGACGATGACATGCGTGCGTTGTTTGGTTACACCCAAGAGCCAACGGGTCCTGCCGCACCCAGCAGCAGCGCTGCAAACACGCAGACGCAGCATCAGAACGCCTTGCCAAATGTCACATCATCACAGTGTCATCCACACAAGCAGAGTCTAACTTGCATCACGAACAAAAGACCTGCCAGTGAGCTGAGTGGTGCCTGGCCTCACAAGCTCAGACAGCCTTCAAGACCCACTTGGCAAGCTAGCACAGACTTCGATGACCTTGAACTTGAGGCGCCAATGCCCAGCTTGGTCTCTGAAATGTCGTCAATTAGTGGCAGCAGGACAGCCAGCAGATTGCACACTGCTGCGGAGAATCAGCACTTTGGTGAGACACTCAGGGCACAACCCAGAACCTACAATCAAGGGCTCAATTCAAACAGTCAAGTCACAGAGCAATGGGGCAGTGCCACTGTAAGCCAAGCTGTCTCACAGATGCGATCAGCTCCTCAGACAGCTTTGCACTCCCAGCAATCTCATGCCCTGCCTGTGCCGCCGAGACAAGCACCATCAGCATCTGCTACGACAGAAGTCAGCCTTGCACTGGTGAGAGCATTTGCGTATGCTGCTGAACACTGTCTCTAGCAGTACAGACAAACCGCATTGCCAAAATAACATTGCACACTGAACACTGCACTACTTTGCCAGCACCTACTGAGCTGAGCAAAAGTGCAGGAAGGTCTGCATCTGCCTGGCCCAGCAGGCGCTTTGCAGAGAGCACAAGCAGCAGGCTTGCAGATGCCGCAAATGCCAGAACTTCACCTGCAGGCACAGTCTGCGCTCACATCCTCACAGCAGCAGCTGCAGCAAGAAATGCATCCGGACTTTGTGTCTCCAGCATGGCGGTCTGCCATGGAGGCCATTGACCTGCTTTGCTTTTCAGGTATGCTGAGGCTGCAACAAGTTGCTGGCATCTATGGCAGACAGCAACATACAACTATTGCATTGGAAGTTGCAGAGACATCACCGCTACTCCAAAATCATGTACGGAAAGTGAAGCTATGCCAGACATCCTGCAAGTTGCCCAAGGTAAAATTCTCGTGCTGGTCAGTGCGTCTTATGTGTCTGCCACTGCTCTGCTGTTGATGTTGTTGATCCAACTTTGCAACAATGATTGCAGTGCAGATGATACTGCTGGTAGAGTCCTTGAAGCATACTGGTAGTGGGGATGCTTTTGCTCATATGAAGGTGAACACCTTATCCATGTCTGGCGTTGCACTTGCAACACATCAGCTTGCCCTGCCTCTTACCTGCATGTACACATGTTTATGTTGCTGTGCACATCTCCTCTCCCTATGTATTGCATCTTTACAGATGCAAGTCACTCCTGCTGATCATATCACCAGGTGCTGATTTTCACCAAGCCTTTACGCAGCCAACGACTAGATAACACAAATGACCCACCTGGTAAAAACCCCCCCCTCTGTTTATTCGTAATGCGTCTGCTTCCTTGAGGATTGATTCAACACAGGCCAGAACTTTGCTTGACAGCGGTGTATCAACTGCCCTGTTCAAGCTGCGTATGCACACATGCATGTAATCAATCAATGCAACATCATGTTGGTGCAGGACCCATCAGGCACCATCGGTGCTGGCATTCACTCAAGCGTCTTCCGAGCAGAAGAAGGTGTGAGTGTGGGGGCTGTTTTGATGCTGGAAGAGGTACGCAAAATGAATTGGTATGCAACTGGTAGGTACCTAGGTTTGCATTTTGGTCACAGCGCTGATACAACAATCAAGCTTTGCTGCAGGTGCCGTTGCTGGTACTGTCAAAGACGCTCAAGTACTTGTGCATTACAGCAGAGAGTATCGTTCAGGTATGTCATCATTGCTGCTCAGTGATTGCCATGTACAACTGCTCTACAGATGCGCCTTGCATGCAGGTCATCAAGTGCTGATGACATGACTATCTGCCAGAGTATCTGCTCAAATGGCGTATTGCCGCTCAGATCCAAGACTTATAGCAATGATGCTACTGTTGCTGGCAGGCCAACAATCCTCCATAACATCTGTCTTCAGTGTGATACGTTGTTTGAGTGTGCAAGCATCAGCGCTGGACTTCAATGTTGTTTGCCTAGTACACAGTCTTTGCAGCAGGCTAACTCAACTTCAAAACATGGCTGGCAGCAAGAGAATCAGCCTTGGCAGACTACTTTAAAGCCTTTCTGCAGCAGAGCCATGCTACCTATAATGCTTGGCTGAAGCTGTTACACATGACTGTAGGTCTATGTTCAACACATACTGCTTTAAAGCTTTGTAAACCTAGCAGTGAAGTGTTGAGGCATTCTGTGTGCTTGCATGACGGCTCTGTACTGGGCATTGCATTGTGCAACTAACTGAACTGAACATGACCCACATGTGAATGGTTTTGTGCTGACTCAGGCCAGCCAACCAGAGTGAAAACAGACACATCTATTGCTTGCATGACCAGTCTGCTGTCATGATTTCAGTAAGAACTGCATCAGCGGCAATGTTTGCTTGCGAGATTGCTTGGTCAGAGGCATCACATGCAGCCCTGCAACCTCAGGGATAGCAAGCACCTGCACACATATTGCACAAGATATCAGCAGGATGATGATGCACAGCACATCAGCAGTACGTCATTGGTGCCTTTGGCGCTGACTGACCCTCTGTACTAAGTCTGCATTGTACTGTAGACAATGCTCATTCAGGCAGTCTTTGCCTTGCGCTGCAGCTGCTGCAAATGGCTCAATGGCTGCATCAGCTTCTGGCAGGTGCAATGCCTGACAGAGGTACAGCCAGAACTTCATATTGGCAGCTGAGCTGATCATTGGGCACCCCACAAGTAACTTGCTGTCCCCTAGCAGCCCTTGCCTGCATGTCATCATGCTTGCAAGTGCAAATTCCGTGACATGCTGTTCAGAGAAAATCTTACCAGTGACAGCGTCATGAGCAGCACAGAATGCACAAACTTACCGCTGGACTGCATCAATCCATTTCTCAAATCTTTGCCACAACAAGGGTGGCTGGGTGATGATGACCTCTGCACCTGCATGGACCTGTTTGTTCCAGGGTCATGTAAACCGCTAGTGAACATTCTGTGACTGTCAACACCTCACACATGATGCAGACACAACATGAAGACCATGCCGTGCTGAGCACAGTGTATTGCGCAAACATAGCCGGCAATAAATTTATGTAAACAGCGTGCACCTTCTGTTCAAGTCTTGCTGCAGGATTTGTCAAGGGGTTTTCTACAGCCCACAAGGATGTGTCAGCAGCAATCTGGCCTTCCAGCCTCAGGCTCTTGGCCAGTTCAACGGTCTGCAGGCTATTGGTCATCCACCTGCATTGCAACTCCCTTGAGTGCATGTAAATGTTTCAGCAGAGTGCCAAAGAGGACTGCTGCAAGTTAAGGCTGCTATGATATTGGCAGGAACATCTTGCCTGCTTGCAAATGGCAATGCTCTCAGTGGGTGGCTGCCAGAAAGACACAAAAGCGCATCTGCTGGTTGCTGCGCACCACTGTGTGGGTTGCACGCCTCCAATATTCTTTGTCGCATCTGTGCGTAGCTGTGCGTCTGCAAATGACAAGTTACTGGTGGTGCTGATACTGCTGTGCCACAGGATGTCACTGCATCATTGCGTTCTGCACCACCTGTGCTGCAATGGTCTGCACATGCCATTGCTCGCTGCCCTCAGAAGCTTCTGACTCAGCGCCCAGCTTTGCAACATGTATGACCTGAGGTGCGGCCACTGGCCTGCACAGAAAATAACATAAAGTGCTGCTGGAGCACGTCACAGGCGCCGCAACAACAATTGTTGCAACATCAAGCAGCAATGCATGCAGCACCATGCATCACGATGCTACCCAGCAGCATTGTCCAGGCAGGTGACCTGAAAAAGCATTTTCCTGCACCTGCCCATCAGCTTTGCAACAAGTTCCTTCCAGCTGGACACCACAGGCAAATCAGGGGTTATGCCAGCTCTGAATAAGCCACTTTGCCAAAGAGCAGTGTCTGCTCCTGCAACTTTGCCGACACTGCGCTCCAGTGTCAGTACAGGCCTGTCCTGAAATAGACTGTGCAGGCGACGTCCAGCGCGGACTGTTGACATCACAATCAGCTGACTTGCACGCGACGGAGTTGCCTTACAAGTCGGTATTGAATTCGGACTGCCGGACCAGGCCTGTACTGATGTCATGAGTCAGTCTGTTATGATCAGCTTGTGGTTCAGAGAGGACATGGGACCGGGCTTCCGATGGCCTACTGCGCAGATGGCGCATAATTTATAAGGCGTTGCCATGCTTGTACTGTTGACGATATGTCCGCGCAGCCTTTGCAGCAGCTCATGTAACGCAGCCATCTTGTGATGCTTGCAGGTTGCATCTACCTTCTGTTTGTGTAAATGCATGACATGCTCATTTTCACCACCTGCAAGTGGCAATGCAGTGCCAGCGATGTGCATATGCAGCACATGCAGAGTTAGCGTTCATGAGGCTGACCAGAACACCTGATGTGCAGCTCACAGGATGCCTTGTCCTTCGTAGGCCCACATTGATTACACTCAATGCCTTCTCCCCCTTGCAGGCCTAAATTGCTTACAGTCAATTGCACCACAGCAGGGCCTTGCTGTGTCCAGCTTGTGGCTGCTGAAGCAGCAACAGTAATATGGGCTGCTGAACAATTGCCATCGAGTGCAATTGCCAAATTTGATGAGTTGCTGATGCAAAATACAAATGTCCTATATTCACCCAGCTGCAGCTGGACTTTTGTATAGAGCTGATCCATATTCTATCTCATCAATGCAAGAGGAATGCTTGAGAACTTCAGCAGGGTAAGATGCTACTCGTGACGACTCAAGACATCTGGTGTTAAACATGAGATGGGCAGTTGTAGCAAAGCATGCAAATACCTGAGACAAGTGACCTATCACTGCGATGCAGCATCATTGTGTACACATGAACTTGACCAACACAAACAGCTGGCAGCACAGGAGTCATCTGTGCATTCAGAGACAAATGGATTCATTCTGAGGAAATGTCCTTATCTTCGGTTTCCTCTGCCACTTTTCTTTGCAGGTGCCGCAAACGCCCAGTCTACCGCAAGCGTCTGTTCCAGCATCTGCCTATTGTTGAGGTTGGCAATAGCTGCCTCTGCCTCTTTCTGCTCGCCATACTCTATTATAGCATAGCCTTTCACGTAACCAGTCCTTCTGTCTAGATTCAGGTGAATGTTTCTCAATTCTCCAAACTCTCCAAAGATGTCAACTAGGTCCTCTTCCTGAGCCTCTTCTTGCACGCCGGATACGAATATTACCCAGCTCTCCACAGCTGCAAAGCAGGATCAGTCAGGTCTCTCAGCTTAGAAGCGGTAAGCCTTTCACTCATGACGTGCACAGATACTCGTACATTTGACAGGGCCTCTTGTGGCGTCATCCTGACTTTCGTACGGTCCGGCTCTATCGTCCTCAACCTCCTCTGCTGGCTGGTCTCGAAATCCTCGACCCTTCTGTCTCCTTTGACCTTGTCTCTGAGGCTGTGCCTCCCCCATTTCCTCATCAGCAAAGGCCATGGTGCCAAGGCAGCAATTCTAATGTCGATACACAGCGCCTGTACCTGCCGGGGCACTGGCAGGGATCCAAGCTCCAATTTTGCAAAAATGAAGCTAGGGTCTGCGCATTGGCCCTAGAGCAAAGTTTGCCTTGCAGCAGGATCAGTCATCTCGTTATCCTCGCTCTTAGAGTGAACCGTGCGCCAAGAAAGCCGGATTGAACAGGCTTGTGCTTCAATCGAGAGACATGGCCTCCACACTATGCACCCTGCCCACCACCGGGATTGCTCGTAGCCACACCGTTGCTCGTCCCGCAAGCCATGGCGCGGCCAGTATACCCCATGGTCTCGGAAGGTCAGCCGGCTGCACCAGGTACGCGAAGCGTCATTATAACGATTGCCGAGCACATTTTGGCAATTTTCACAGAATGGCGTGTACGCTACAGCCTGCGCCAATGCGCGCCCCAGAGAACCATTCGCAGCCCGCGATCCCGTACAGCCCCAAAAGCTAGCGCAGTTGAGGTTTTCCAACTGGCGGACGAGGGTGCTTTGATCGGTGGAACAGCAGCTGTGCTCTTTGCAATCACGTTGGTGGTAAGAGCAGCAGGCGTTGCTCGCACTATGACAGGTTTCTGCAAGGTTGGCCTCGGTCTTGCAAAGCTGACACGCACCTGATGTTTGTGCAGGGACTAGCAGTGGGCTTTGTTTTGTTGAGGGTTGAGGCTCTTGTCGAGGAGGGCAAGATATAGACAGCTTCCTATGACCTGCTGCAGAACATCAGTGAATTTCTTTTTCCAGGAATGTGACTGGAGCACCAGTCAAAAGCGTCCTATGTCTTGCATTGACTCAGGAAGTGTGCGGCATTTCTGCAACAGTGACTATCAGCTCATCACTTTGCACAGCAATGAGAAACAACGTCAAGACTGATGTGCAACATTTTTGTCAGACTGGTAGGCACAAGGCAGAGCCTTGACTGAACACACCCCCGGGTGGTGCCATGTTCTTGTGCAATTCTTAATTGTCCAGTATAAAACAATTTTACAAAGCAAAACACATAACTCCAAAGCACTGCTGCAATGAGACACCCTGCACTGAGAAGTAGAATCGCAGCTTTATTTGGGGGATATCTGCTGCCTTGCATCATGTGTAGGTGCACTGCACACCTGTGGATGCAATGGTTGCTGTACAATCACCACAGCTGCTGCTAAAATTGTGGCGTCATGATCTAAAAGCAGACACAGTGTGTTGATGTCACACCTGCACCAGTTGCAACAGAGCTTCCAAATCGTTGTTCAAATAGAAATCGAAAGCAAATTCAAAGTTGCAAAATTATCTGATACTATCAAACAGATCAGTACATTTCTTTCACGTACAGGCCAAGTTCCAATCCATACAGATGGAATTTAGCTAAGCTAAGACAAACAACAGGGCACTATATAGTGGGCAGCTGTTACCAACGATGGCAAAAGGCCACCTAAGTACAGACTGCTATCAGGCTACTTCTGGGCAGGTCGGCTTCAGTAAGATGTCTGAAGGCACTGGACTTTCTACAGCGCCTGAAATCTGCAAAATCAACACATGCAGCCATTTTGCAAAGGCGTGCTGACTTGCCACACAGATTGGCTAAACCTGACGTAGATGTAGGAATTTACAAGACCCTTGAAAACAGCCATGCCGCTGCATCTGATTGAGCTTATTGGTGGTTGGCAATGCACAACAATGATCTCACTGCAAGGGAACCTCTGCAGCATTGACAGCATCAACGGCACAATTGACAAATGAGAAGGAACATACAGAACTCCTGCAGCAACTTGAAGAGGAGCTGGTGCAATTGCCAACACATGAGCAATATCTACAATGCCTCTGCAGAAGTCATGATGCTCTGAAACTCAGCAGCATCAATGACGCCATCCTGATTGGTGTCAAACATTTCGATCATGCCAAGAAGGTCTTGATCATCAACTTCATGCCCCAGCTCATTGGCAATCATGCGAAGGTCCCCAGGGCCAATTCTGCCAAAGCCTTGTGCGTCAAAAAGTTGGAAAGCTCTGCTCACAGATTCTGCAGGGCTTTTGCTCAGCATAGCATCTGTTAACATCAGCTGAAATTGTTGCTGAGTGATTTTGCCTGTTTCCTCTCTGTCATACAAGGCCATTTTTTGCTGCACATCGGCCTTTTTAGCAGGAAAGCCGAGTGCTGTCAACGCTGCCTGCACCAGTGGGGAAATTAGAGGTGTACAGTCCTCTCCAATTTGACAAGCAGCCGGTACCTTGAGTTCACGATAGTCTATCGACCCGCTGTTGTCGGTGTCAAACAACTTGAATGCTTCTTGAATTTCTGCAATCTGCAAGACAGGCACTGACTGCAGGCGGTCTGAGAAACAGCTTGAAACACTTGCAAGCAATAAGGCTTGACCTCATCGTCAGTCAGTGTGCGGCTGGGTCTTTTGACGAACGGTCTGATTGCTGTGAGGGTTGACATTGTCAAGCAGTCGTGGCCGCAGACTCCCGGAAATTGGCCACCTTCACCAAACCGGCTGGCAGTTCTGAGCAGAGCAGAGCACTGATTCCAATTCGTCTAGGGTATCGAAAATTCGCTTTGTGCAACTTCTAACAAACTCGCCCTTGAACCCGGAAGCTTGCAGCAGGCATGGAGCTTGCAATGCTGGCAGTTGTGGCTTCTTGAGCAGTGGCACACAGTTGTTGTAAAAACCTGTCCGCCTCAGGGCGGGCAAAATGGGAAATGCCGATGAGGGCGAGGCTTGTCCTCTGTGCCTTGAGGCACTGGACATTACCGACCTTGCCTGTCAATTCTGCACATGCGGGTACAGCATGTGCTTGTGGTGTTGGCACCGTATCAGGGAAGATGCTTCGAAACAGAATCTGCCTGCGCGTTGTCCCAACTGTCGCACCGTGTACCAAAAAGACAGAGTCAGGATGGATAGCATCGACCCTGGCCAGTGAGTGCAGTGGGGCTTACTTTGCCTGCTAATCATGATTGTGATAGGTCAACACTCGATGTCGCAAGATCTGTGCAAGATGATGTTCTTATGTAGGCTTGAGGACACAAGGAAAAAGAAAAGGGAAGAGCGCAAAAGAGCTGCTGTAGCTCAACCAAAGACACGCAAAGACCTAGCAGTGAGTTTGCGGGCTGCACCAAACGACAATACCTTGCATCTGCTCTGGCAAGACAATGTTTGCTTATGTGCCGAAACAATGTACTTTTATGTGCAGAATGTACGTGTCGTCCAGCGCAACTTGGTATATGCGGTTGGTCTGGCAATGGAGATTTGCTATGAGGACACGCTGATGGGCCCAGAATACTTTGGAGCTTTTGGCAAAATGGTGAAGCAGATGTCAGTCAACAGATCAGGACCATACGGAGCATCTGCAAGCCGAAATGGGCCAACTGGCAGTGCATACATCACTTTTAAACGGCAAGAAGATGCCACCAAATGCATAGAGGCAGTCAATGGAGTTGTTTGGGGTGGTAAGCAAGCTGAAGTTGTAATGCACGATACAGCTGCTGGCATTTGCGCGTGCAGCAGTTGTCAAGGTCTGGTTATCTTGCAGGCAAGCAGGTGAAGGCATGCTTTGGCACCACCAAGTACTGCAATGCCTTCTTGAAGGGTGTTGTGTGCAACAATCCAGAGTGCCTGTACCTTCATGATATTGGTGAGTCCAAGCAATCTGAGATTGTTTATTTTGCTTTGTTTGAGCTAAATGCGGCAAAGTAAAAGGATTTTTTGTAGACAAATGCAGCCCTAGCATGCTCAGATGCTTCATATTTCAAATGTGACACAGAGTGCGTGGATGTGGCTGCACAGCATGAAAGGCATCATCACCTGTCCAGAAGTGCTCAGTCCAGCTGTGCCTTTTGCAGCCCAGGACACCGACAGTTACACAAAAGAGGAGACGAAGTCAAGCAAGTTCATCAATCTCACCCACGCAGCTTCCATGACAAAGCAGCAAAGCCAAGGGCCTCTGGCTGGGCCACCCCCTCCCCCACCCCCAGGTGCCCCCAGCAGGCTACAAGCAGCTGCCTCTGGAACTCTACCACGTCAGTTCAGCTCTTCTCAGATCTCAGAATCAGGATCAGGCTTCAACCCAGCTGCTGATGGATGGGATACAGCTGGGTCGCCCTGGGTTGGCTCCCCACCAAATTCATCTTGGCTAGCCAAGGCAGCCTCTGGTCATGTGCAGCCTGCCTCCTCCTCTCCACCCTTTCTGCCTGTGCCGCCCTCTGCAGATGATCAGGTACACACAAAACATTGAACATTAGAATGATGCTCAGAACAAGCCAGCCTGGCGAGACAAGACTTGTGCCACACACACCTAGCAATCTTGCTGGAAAGTGCAGTTGTTATGAGTGTAGGCTTCACACAGCAATCAAAGCGTGCTCAGCACATTGATTGCCTGATTGCCTCTGCACCCAGGTTCACCCTTGTCAGCAAGCAAAGCCACCGCTGTATGTAATGCTGTGCACTATGCATTGCAGCTTGATGCAGTCAGCTCTAGCAGGCTTTCTGTTGCCTCTAATCATGACATGTTCCTGATTGCATCTCATTGTGCCACAGGAATGGCCTGAGCTTGGCGTGGGCGCTTCTGCAAGTCAACAAGCAGCATCTGCCAGTCATCAGCAGTCTGCACCCTCCCAAGAGCCTGCATCACATGCAGCCCAGTCAGGCGGTCAGCTGTTTGGCAGCAACGACTCACAATCCTCTGCAGCTGGAGTAGGCTCAAGTAGAAGTGCATCTCGAGCAGTATCACAATCTGCTGGCGTATCCCCTGCAACAAGCAGCACCAACAGTCCCGAGCACAGACTGCCAAGCACGCCTCCATCATCCACGGCTCATTCTCATCAAAGCGTGATTGTAACACCAGGCCATGACATAGCATCTGCCAGTCCATCAGCCGCTCCTCACACTGCAAAGCAACAGCCCCAGCAGCAGCTGCAACACCAACAGCATCAGCTGTGTGATGCCTCTGACAGTCAGCAACAGGAGCAGCATGCATTTGCTAGCTCAACACCAGCGCAGCCCCTTGCTGCTGCAGCACAACAGGCAGGCACAGTGTCATTGCAACCACAGCAAGCAAGCTTGGCGCAAGGGCAGCTGCCAACTGCAAGCATGAGTGCAGTGCAGAATGACCCTGTTGTGCAGCATGTCAGCCGTAGGGCGTCTGGCAGGGTGGCTCCACCTGGCTTTTCTGGCCCTGTGGCAGCCCCTATGCCTGGTGTTGGATCTCAGCCCAGTACAGCAAGGCAAAAGGTAGTCATGCCAGGCTAGGCAGTGTCGTGCTAGTAAAGCCATGCTGGGCATACATATCACGCATGACAGGCACAGGCATGCATAGGCCCACTTGTTCAGTGGTTTGGCATGTCGTAAATCAGCTTGCAGTGTTTGCACAATAAGTGTTACCTGAAGTTTGTGCAGCAAGTGGTTGCTGTTAGGGGTTCTGTGGCTCATGTCATGATCTGGATGTGCAGCACAGACCTGTATGCTACCTCTGTTTGCTGAGATGTCATCTCCTGTCAGCTGCTCACAGCATCAGCATGCACTGCCTGCCTCAGCAGCATTGTAGTATGTTGTGTTCATTGCCTAGGTAAAGGCGCTCTTTGCTGCTAATCTTGCCCCAACTTGCAAGCCGACCTTCTCAAGACCCTTTCTGTCAATGGGCATGCTGCAAGCTGCCAAGTACACCTCTTCTCAACATAGCTCAACACTTGCACAGGGTCCTCCGCCTGGCTTTGGTGGTCCTTCCACCTCCAACACCGCCCCTCTCAACGGCAGCACAACTCCACCCTTCCCTTCCCAGTCCAGCTCAGACGGCTCAGCCAGCTCACTGCATGACCCCCAGGCTCAGCCCTGGCCGCCAAGGCAATGGTCACAGTTCACCCAGTCTAACTCCAGCCCAAATGCAGCAGGCAGCAGCCAAGGGACAAATGGCCTGCAGCAATCACAGTCTGCTGGGCCGGCAGGGTACCAGTCGCACTCCAATGCCTTTGCCATGCCTGGGCTGAATGGCCTGCGTGACCATCCAGGCTCTCAGCACAGCCTGTTCTCCAACACAGCTGGCTTTGCTCCTCAGAGCCAGTTCAGGCAGCGCTCACGCTTCCAGTTTGCAGGCCAGGATGCTGGGCTCAATAGCAGTGAGCTTCTGACCTCTGGCAGCTCCAGTCCATCCCTCTTCAGTGCAGGCTTGTCTACAGGCCCTGAACAACCTGGTCACCAAGGGCAGGCCAATGGTCAGGCACAGCATCAGCGGCATCACTCAGATCATCAATTGTTCCCTTCACACTCAGGGGGCTTAGCGCCAGCAAGCTTGTTTGGCGGCAGCTTAGGCATGTCTAGCTCAAGCAGTGTGCCTCAGCTCAGCATGCACAGCGTGCCAGGCTCGCAGGCACAGGCATCCACAGCAGCTGCGGCAGCTCTGATGGGTCACACAGGTTAGCACGGTCAACCAATTTGTGTCTTGATTTGGCCAGCATGTGTGTGTTCCATTGGCAAAACTTTTCTATAATAGATGTCGCTGTAAGATCATGCAATGAGGTGTTGGCACCTCGACAACGCGCCCTCTTGCCACAAATGCAACAACAGTCATACTTGTTGCAAATGCATAAGAATTGATGCGTATGGCCTGAGTTTTCTCTTGCCATTTCAGCTTGCTTTGGGCAATGCAAGCTTGAGATAGCCTTCAGCGTAATCAATCCCGCAGACCTTGTGCCTGTTACATGGCAAAGGTTCCTCTAGTGATTGAGGATGGTGCTGCACAAAGTGCACTGCATTGATGCCACAAGTCACAAATCAAGCTGGTCGCATCCTTGCAGGCTCGGCTAGTCAGGACATCGCCCCAGGCCAAGCACTGTTGCGCCAGCTCCAGATGTCACGCTCGTTGTCATCACCACAGGGCTTGAACAATGGTCACGCATGGCCAGAGAGTCAGACTGCTGCACCAGCCTCAGGCTGGGACGTCTATCCTGCACAGTCTTCATCACCGTTCTTTGACCCTGCCATTGTGAATGCCAGCAGCGCAGCCTTGCGAGAATCAGGTGCGCACATCCTCATCACATCACACTGTTTGCCTCCTCATAGCACTCCATTGCAGGCTTTAAACATCTGTCTAACCGGTGCTGCGCTTGCTTTCACCCACATGCATCTGTTTGACAGCAGGGCCTCAGGCTAGATCTTTGAATGGATCTGATTGGCAGCGTGCCGTCAATGGTCTGCACCCTCAGTGCTTCGGCGTTGATGTTTTGCATAAGCCATGCTCTTTCAGCTTGACCAGTGACAGATGGTGAGATTGCTGCAGTAGGCTAGTCTTGCGCTGGTGCAGGACTGCTTAACCCGAAATTATTATGAAGCAGTTGACTGCTTGTGTATGTACTCACCAGGCTCATGGTTTCTCACAGCATTGCAATGATGTTGATGATGTTGCAGATCTTGGCAGCTCCTCAGCAGCGCCAGTTCAGATGGCTGTACCTCCTGCCCCGGCACCTCCACAACCCACAGCAGCTAGCCCAGCCCGCCCTGCCAACGGCCACACAGCCACAGACAAGGCAGCTGAGAATGACAGTGATGCAGCTGGCGCTCCTGAACTGCAGACACCTCCCAAGAATGGGAAGCGGCGCAGAGGGGGCCGGGTAAGCTTGCTGTGCATCACTCGTCCCTCAACAGGTCACCTGCTGGGGTGGGAATCCAATGTGCAATGCTCTGAATTTCCTGATCAGCGCTTGTCTCTGCCGTGTCATGCACTGCACCTGAACTCTGACAAGATGTTACGCAGCATGGCAATCAGGAGCTGTTTCAATGCTGACTTCTGACCATTGGTGATCACTGCTACTGAACATGCCTTCAGCACACCAAAGACATGGTGCATTGAGTTCTTGACTCATACAACAGCTCCGCCATATGTGCTGCAAAGCAAGTTCAGACCACTGTAGAATGTCGTTCACAGCTGCTTGCAAGCGCATTTGCTTGGTGCTTCTTGGATCTGTCGGCAAATAGAGCAAGAGCGTTGATTCATGCAGGGCACAAAAGGAGGTGCTGCTCACAGAAGTCCTCAGACCAGGGGCAGAGGCAGAGGTGCTAATGCTAGTACCAGCAGTCCTGGCAGTTCAGACATGGTGGTGCTACAGCAACAATATGACCAAGCCAAGTCTCAGCTAGCCATAAGTGGCGCTCAATTGGCTCATGCACAGCAGAAGTTTCAGAACATCCGCATATCATCATGAGTTGACTGCTTTACACCATCCTAAATTGAATGCATTTTGCGCAGCAGCATTTCATTGTTCAAAAACAGTGTAGCAGTTTGAGCTAGCTTCTGGGCCAACAGCAGTTCACAGATATGAAAATTGGCCCAATTGAGGCTTAAAATGCTTAGCTAGCATGGCAGTCATACCGTGACGCTGTGTGAAGATGTATTGCACAATTCATACACGGTCATCACGTTTTTTACAGACATGCAAAATCCACACATGCCCCACAAGCTTGGGCCTTGACATGCATGCAAAGCTGCCAGCTGGTCTACAATTTCAGCTCTGACTACTATTTGCGTGAACTCATCCCTGGATCAATGCACACATTAGATGCTGCTTTAATGCAAAAGTGGGCAGTGACAGGAGTCGCCAAACTGTCCTCAAATGTCACGAGAACACTTTGATTGTTTTGTCGAAGCTGCATGTAACCAGCGCATTTGTCTTTGGGTTACAGTCCAAGGCGCGTACATTCTTCAGATGGGCCTTGATTTGGGACTCCACCTGCAAAACAAAACATTCCGTCTAGAGAACACAGCTGCATCTTCCCAAGAGTTATGCTCATTGTTGGACTTCTTGTCACACAAAAGCAATCAACCCAACATCATGCAGGTGTCATGTTACATGTTACCTTAGATGTGCCAACATGAAAGACATAAACCCTGCCTGCTGCTGCAGCTGCAAATATGTAAAAGCCGCTGCTGTGCCAAGCTGTACATGGCTGATGAAACTTCTCTTCCACATGCAATCCATAGAAATTTCTGGTCTGTGACCAATCTGTACACACTTCACCGTGTTAGTCACAGAAGGTACACAATGCGCTGCAGACCCATACGAAGAGCTTCTCCCCGTACCCCGAAAAGATAAAAAATGAACGCATGCTATCATAATCCCACGTACCTTGTATCTTGAACATGATGATGCGCGCCCCATCTGTTGAAACTAGTAAGTAACGCCGACATGGCGATATGGCCAGATGACTTGCTGCGAAAGAGACATGATCATCCCCCATGACGTTCATGTTGACTTTTGAGTGCTCCTGCATTCAGACCCCACCATCAATATTGTGACTGCAGGCTGCACAGCCTCATCACATTGGGGTTCTGATCATTTGTGATCAATTTCAGGATGCAGCGAATGAAAATCAGCAGACGATTACAAGACAATGTAGCACAATTAAGTGTCCTTACCTTGAGTTTGGTTGGATCATATAAGCGCAAGTAGTTTGTATTCTTCAATGCTATGACAACCAGCTGTTCAGACGGTGCAGCAGCAGGAATGAATTCCACATCTTGTACTTGTGAGAGATAAGTTTCAGACTTCTGCAAGCTGAAGCTGGGTTCATCTGCCCCCTTTTGCAGCTGGAAAACTGACATTGTGCAATCCCAGGAGCAGCTGACAAACTGGCGGCAATCTGGATTCCATCGCACTCTGACACAATACTTGGCATGTGCCTTATGACAAAACAAAAGCTGCCCAGAGTGTGCATCAAGTAGCACAACAGAACCATCCATGGCTCCAGCTGACAGGAGCATGCTTTGTGACCTGCATGCAAGGGACACATGTTTGCATACTGAGCAACTTGCAGTTGCTGCAAAGTGGATATCCACAGCTCTACAATCTGCATATGTTGTTCTGCAGATGATGAGCGTTGCTACATGCATTCCGTTCAACACACTGACCTGACAAGCACTTTGATCTGAATGCATGCATGTGGCATGTATTGCAAGGCCTGGAGCTCAATGGTCGCTTGCAGGACAAGTGCAGCTGAATTTGTGATGCAGGTCTGCTAAATCAGAGCAAATATTGTGGCCAAAGTTCTGCCCTTGATTTTGGGCAATCAACTACGTGTGTTTCTCATGAGTATGACCATATGCACATTTGGATGCTCAAATGCTCATGATCTGGAAGGCGTACTGTTCAGCAGGTTGCAATGCCAGACTGAGAATGCCGCCTGCATTGGTTCGGCACTGCCACTCAAATTCATCTCTTGCATAGTCTATCAGTTGAATGAGGCCATTGCCTGCAAGCACACAATCACGCTTCAACTGCGGCGATTGTTGCCTTTTCATTTGACAGTACTTTTGGGGACGATTGGCTGCTGATTGGCAACGCAGCAAGTCCCAATGACAGGTACATGAACTACAATGCATGCTGTATCAGGGGCTTGAGGCATCATGAAGACTTGCCTGATCCTGTGATTGCTTTTGTGTTGTTGCCAGGCCAGCAACAAACAGAGATGACACTGCTTTCGTGCAAATTGTCTACAGAATGAGTCAGCTGCTGTGGGTAGTCCTGGTTGCCACCATGAAGGAGAGCCTCTTCTTCTGCTGCAAGTTGATCTTGTCCTGAATCATTGACAGCTGCTTGCTCTTCTAGCTGTTTATATACCATCTGCATGTCAATGTTGAACTTAAAATGTCAGCTGCTGGCGACCTGTGGACTCTTCCAGCAGATCAGCAGAACAGGACATTTGCATGATTTGTGCATGGCTTGTGGACACAGCATGCACATAAACGTACCTCAAGCAGGATCGATCCTCTTGGCATTAAGTCAGGCACAAACTTACGGCCTCTTTGCTTTTCCAGAGCCTGTAGCGCTGTTTATGCAACCAAGACTGTAAGATGTTGGCTGCAGACACTGTAATTTGTGCAACATTGTTCGTGTGACGACGATCAGCCATTTGTCAAAAGCGCGCCACTGTTCAATCAGTTTACCTGATTGCATGTCATGCTCATGCATATACTGCTGCACAATAGCTGCAGCATATTCATCTGGATCCGACATCATGTCTGACATTCTGAATGATCTGAATGCCCCGACTTTCGGGCAAAGGGATCTCGACGCGCAACTCTACTGCGCTAGGAAATGTCGCCAATGCAGGCGCTTTGCTTCTATGATCAGTAATCTGGAACGCGCCGCGGGAAGGCACTACGGAAGTTTGCCTGTTTAGGCGCGGGCTGCAGAGCCAGGCATTTGTTGCCTAGAATCTGTGCTGGAGCGTGTGGCATCTCTCGTCAGCGTTGCCGTCAACAAGCACAGGGTGGCAGCTTGAGCTGTGGTGATTTGCAGCTTGCTCCGCACCTGCCAGGCCTTGACGTTACTGCAACAACAGCAGCAGCACTATGGTCAGGCTGACAGTGGGGCAAGCGCAAGTCAACCTCACCAGAAGCCATAACGCGGGCGTGCACCCCTGTCGTCATAGCGAGGATTGTTGCTGTCGATGTTGTTGCTGCTGTTGTTGCTGTTGACCTGCGAAAGCCCACGACGTCAAATATGCACAGCGTTGGTATCGATCAGCCATGTCAGCTTGTTCGCGGACGGAGTCAAGCACAGTTCAGAAGTGTGAATAGACCTGCAGCGCACTGCGCGAGCCGTCGGCTGCGGCCTGTACATCGCTCGGAAGCCCGTGCGTTTATCACAAACGCCTGCCCTGCCAAGTTCAGAACAGCGCAACGTCGCTTGCAGAGCCATGTCCTGCGCTGTGCTGCAAGCAAGGCCGCTGAGACACTGCAATCTGATTCTGGAAAGTTGCAAGCTCAAGTTGACAGACTTATCAGCTTGCTTCAGACACTGGAAGGTCTCAACAGTTGGCACGACAAGGTATCCACCTGTGCTGTTGTTGGGAAGCATCACTACAGGCTGTAGAGTCATTTTCATAAAAGCAATTCATTGCTACAAGCTGTAGAGTCATGTATGATGACAACGGTTCTCCACGTGCAGGTGCTGGCGTTGCAAAACGAGCCAGACATACGTGCCTTTTTCAGCAGTTACAGGTAAAGGCGCTAGTGCTGTTCTCCTGTCATTGCTACAACCTGACAGAGTACACACATGAACTGTCATCTGAATCTCTGATTGCAGACACAAGGACTTGCTGCTGGAAGAGCTGGTGTCTCTGTCTGCTGAGGAGGTCTATACCATTCTGTGCCTACCTGCCATGTGTCAGGAGCATGTACTCACAGCTCCCATCGCAGCTGGTATGCCCTCATCCCTTTTTTGCATTCATTGATGATGCATGCTAGGCAGGCTCAAGGCCCCCAGCTAGTATGTGCAGGAGCAATCAACTGTCTTTGACCATCTCAGCTGGCTCATTTCTTTTTGCCCATTCCGTTGCACCTCAGATGCACATTGTGAGAGGGGTGGATCTCATTAGTGCCTCTGCCTTCACAGGTGTAGGCTTTCGAGAAGCAGTCAACCAGCTAGCAGCAACTTTACAGCGAGTTGAGGTGTTCTACAACAGCATAGGAGGTCTGCTGGGCTATCATCGCAAGTGCTTGCAGATCATGCTTGAGAAGGCTGGTCAGCAAAGCGCTGCTGGGTCACAGTCCACTGCTGTTTGTGAAGATGTCAAGTTTCACATGCCAGAGGGTCCCAACTTGGCAGGCCCAAATGGGCGCCAGCTGGCTGCCGAGTCAGCAGCTGCTGGGCTTGAGGCTCTGCCTCACATGGCAGAGATCTACCCACTTGGAGGTCAGTCACCGTCAGCTGCATTGTCCATACATGCGTGTCAGGGCAAGAGCTGCACTGTTGCTCCAATGCCACCACTGCCAATGCTGCACTCATGGTCGCTCGAGTGCTGAGCGGTGTTGGTGCCCACACTGCTGCAAGCTACGACATGCCAACGGGGTTGCAGTGCAGGTAAGTGGGCAGTGCAGGCAAGCGGGTGGTCAAACCGAGCAGCACTCATGAGTTGCGTGTGTACTTAATTCACAGCCATGTCTATCGCAGTCACAAATGCTTTGAATGTACCGGCACTGAAGGCAGCGATGCACTTTGGTGCACGTTCCCGTTCCTATTCAAAGTGCAAGCTGCCCTATACCTCCATTGCCACTGTGAGACCTTCTGCAGGCGTGCATTGAACCAGGCATTTGCTGCACAGGTGCTGGTGACAGGCTGGGCTTGAAGGACCCTCAAAGTGGTGAAGGCTTGCCAGTGGCCGTGCTGCCCTACTGTGGCAGGCCCTTGCTTGAGAGCCTGATCAGGGATGTGCAAGCCAGGGAGTACCTGTACTACAAGCTGCATGGTGTTCAGCAGATGACCCCCATTGCCATCATGACCTCAGATGCCAAGGATAACCACAGGAGAGTGACTGACTTCATTGGCAGCTGCGACTGGTTTGGCCGTGGCAAAGAGTCCTTCAGGTAGGAACGCACAATGCATACAAGGTCTGCCTGCATTCAGCAGTTCCCTGTGTGTGGCAGGAGGTCAAAGTCATCACACGACTTTGTCTTGCAAAGGCTTGTGAGTGCTCATGAAGACAACTGCATGGCATCCATGTCAGCAGACAGCTCAGGAAAATCTCAATCTTGACGAACTTGTCCACCTGATTCTGATAATTATATGCTCGCAGAAGTAATTTGTCACAGGCACCATATCAAGCTTTTGGTACTGATTTGATCAGGGGTTCATCAGGTTGATATCAAGCCCTTGACTGGTGTCTGGCTGCTTGGCAGGTTGTTTCGCCAGCCCTTGGTGCCGTTGGTGAGCGCAGCAGATGGCAAGTGGCTGGTGCCTGAAGGCCTAGCACCCATTCTGAAACCAGGTGGACATGGAGCCATCTGGAAGCTGATGCTGGATGAGGGCGTGTTCAGCTGGATGTACCAGCATGACAGAGAGGCAGCCATTGTGCGACAGATCAGGTATGCACATTGCTACTGCAATGGCTCAGTGTTAGAGGACTTTGTACATGCCAGCCCCTTCTCATGCTGTGTCTGTACACTTTGTGAAGATGGATCTGCTGTTACTGTACACATGGGGCCTCAGCATGTTGGCCTGCAACGTTGCTATGCCTTGATGCACAGCTTCTGTATTGGCCCTGTTGTGTGGATTGCTGTAAGCTCGCTCCTTTTGCATGCTGTACGCTGTTTTCCTGTACTGTCATTCGTATGCATCGGTAATAAAGGTCTGCATTCGCCGTTGGAATGCTAATTTCAACTCTTTGCTTCTTGCACAATGCGACTGCTGTCTGTGTAAGAGGCAAGAGGTTGCAATTAGCATTGCCGGTGGCCAATGCAGACCTTTACTACCAACACTTGGGTATTGTCTTGCCTCACAGCATGCAGCCAGATCAATCATCCAGCTATTTCTGCGCTCAGCGTGCTGAGGTTGAGGTTTGTTCCTGCAGCTGTCCACTGGCTGGCACTGATGTCACATTGCTGTCCTTGTCTAGCGCTGGCTAATGTCCAGGCTCAGCATGTTTGCTTGCAAGCCCTTGTCCCTGCTTAAACAGCTACAATTCATTGCAATGAGACTGCCACGGCTCAGCTTGTGCTGAGGCTCTATCTGCTCTTGCAGCAACCTGATGGCTGGCACAGACGCCAAACTGCTGTCTCTGTCTGGCGCTAGCTAGCTAGCATTGACCCTGACCATGTTGGCTTGCAAGCTGTGGTGCCTGTTTATACAGTTTCTGATCAGTACAATGACTTAGTCGCATCTCAGCTGATGCCAAAGACTCTGTGATGTTCCTTGCAGCAATCCCATGGCTGGTACAGACGCTACACTACTGTCCCTATCTGGAGCTGGCTACGCCGACAGCCGCTCCTTTGGGTTTGCCTCCTGCCCCCGGGTGGTGGGTGCAGCAGAGGGCATGAATGTGCTGCTGGAGAGGAAGATGAAGCATCCAGATGGTCATGTGGAGCATGCATACAATGTGACCAATGTGGAGTACACTGAGTTTGAGAAGCAGGGGATCTGTGATGTGCCAGCAGCGCCTGGCAGTCAGTACAGCTGCTTCCCAGCCAACACCAATGTGCTTTATGTTGGCCTCAAGGTATGCACACCTTTCACGTCAGACTGACGATTCGTTGCTAGTGAAGTCTGTTGTTTCCAAAGCTAATTATAGCCAAGCAGGCAATAGGCCCAATTGTCTGTCAAATCACAGGCAAAATGTTTGTAGAAGTCAGATCACGAATTTGTTCTGAGGGTCATTGTGCAAGCGGTGATGCAAACAGCCTGTGCTACTTTGGCTATTGCCTGCTGTATGAGTGAAGCTTAAAGTAATGCGCGCTATATCCCATCTGCATGCCTTTCAGTAACCACCCAAAGCATGTCTTTCCTTATGCTACAGATGCAACAGCAAGCGCTGCTTCGTCTGTGCCACAGCTACAGCAGCACAATCATCTCAGCAGCAACAACATCGGTCATGCACATGTTGCACTGTCTGCTCTAGCAAAGGCATTCATTTGTGGTCATTGCAGGCTGCTGAGCTAGCTGTGAGGGCAGGGGTGGAGGCTGGAGGGGGCGCTGCCCTGCCTGGCATGATTCTCAACACCACCAAGAAGACTACCTACACAGATGCTGCCACTGGCCTGGAGCACAATGTTCCTGCAGGCAGGATGGAGTGCACCATGCAGGTCAGGTCCCCACATGCTTCATATCTGACATCCATGCGGGAGACTTGGTGCACACAGTCTCAATTCCTGTTGTTTCATCTGGCTCACAAGCAGCTTTTTGGGCTGTCAGCTTTGCTGCAGTGTTGTGTCCACTCTTAGAGACACTGCAAACTTGCTGCCAAGGTATTCCAGGCGAAGTCAAGCAAAGTGCAGCCTTGTGCCCACATCAAATTGCATATACTCTTGTCTGAGTTCACTGGGCCATTTTTGTTGTTTCACTTGCCTCAAGGTTTCCCTGCACAAGGCATACAGTCTTGCTGAGCATTGTCAGACAGCTGAAATGCTGTGCATTTGCAGAACTTGGTGGACAGCTTGGCTCAGCACTTCCAAGTGGCAGTGCCAGTGGAGCGGCACAGTGAGCTGAACACCTTTGTGGTGTACAATCAGCGCAGCCGCGTCACCAGCTCTGCCAAGCGCAAGCGCCAGCCGGGCAGCCTCAAAATTCACCAGACTCCAGACGGCTCCTTCCTGGACCTCATGCGCAATGCACGTGACATGCTGCTGCGATGCAGCGTTGACGTTCCGGAGGTACTAGCCGTCCTCATGCAATGCATGTGGCATGTTGCTGCCAAACGGCGTTGTTGTTCCTGGTGCTGGCCACTCCAGTGCTCCTGTTTTGTCTGCTTACGCAGTATCTGCTACAGTGCTTTCTGCAACACTCCGGGGTAGCTGATGCATTGCTCAAGCTAAGGTGTCAGGGGCATTGGACATCCCCTCATGCTGTCCAGGTACACTGAGCTATACTCAGAAACCTGCAGCTTCATAGGCGCTTTTGTCCCAGAATTTGCAGGCAACAGTGCATTTCAAACACGTTCCTGCCAATTTAATGCTGGTGAAAGGGGGCAGCAATTATGCTTTGTTTGTTATGCATGACAACAGAAGACATCTGTGGGTCAAAAAGAAAACAGCAGACACATCTGAGCTGCCTTGTTTCTTGCCTGTGCTGTTGGGTCATCGGTCCAATGCATTTTGCTACGGTTGCATCTGCACGTTGATCAAACAGCAAAAGCAGAGACACAGGCAGGTTTGAGGTGTATGGTATGGTGCTTGTTTTGCAGCCAGGCATTCTGACGCAATGCTACACATCATGAAGCCAAGGCATCATCACAAAAGGTCACAAGGCCAAGGCACTCTTGCCAAGTCAGACTCCTCTTGCTGCCTTGCTTAAACCTTGCATGACGGATGGCTTAATTCTTGCATGACAGATGGAGCCCATCATTGTGATTCAGCATCAGCAGCGTTTGTCATTCAAAACTTGATCTGCTGTATAGCTTCCTGTCCTAAAGTGCAAATGGCTCTGTGGCCTTCACACATGTTTGCATTGTCATTGCTGAGCTGAAGCGCTCTAGCTGCAGACTGTCATGATCTGTAAGCAGAGTGCACTAAAAGCAAAGCCCAGAAATTGCTGAGTGTTAAACGAGTTACAGTCCACAGATCCATCTATGACTGCCGAATCAAATGGTGAATCAAGTGAGCAAAACACAAGTTGTAGCTGGTAAGCTCAGCAAGCAGCCCGCACCTGCAGCAAAGCTTTGTAACAGCATGTTTGTCATGAGCATTCACAGAAACTTGCAGCATGGTGTCACACAGCTGGCAGGGCTTCACAGCGTGATGCTGGCGACACAACAGAGCAACAGCATCAAGCAAATTTTGCGCAGGTTCTCACGCTTGTACATCGCTGCTGTTTGTAGTTGCCAGAAGTCAGAGACTACTTGGATCAAGGCCCATCCTTCATCTTCTTGTTTCACCCCAGCCTGGGTCCCTTGTGGGACGTGATAGCCCAAAAGATCCAGGGGGGTTCCCTAGCAGACAAGGCTGAAGTGGTGTTGGAAGTGGCGGAGGCAGCCATCACAGAACTGCATGTGGACGGCAGCCTGCGCATCACAGCAGATAGCGTCATGGGTGGCAGCGAAGATGCCCTGGCTGTCAACTATAACCAGATTCGCAGCCGACATGACCTGCAACTGCACCAGCAGAGCTCACGCGGCTTGTGGTATGCCTTGTTGAGCTGTTGCTCTGGTTCTACAGTGTCAGCCTGTGCTTGCCTGTTTGCACAATGCTTGGGCAGCCAAGAGTTTTTCCATCATCAGGATCAGCAATATGGTGGCAGTGGGTTGCATTTCGAGACGCCCCCCCGACGCCCCCCCCCCGCTCCCCAGCCTGTCGCGACGCTCCTGCTGAACTAGTCTATGCTGGCCTGTTTTTCACATGATGCCTGAACAGCTCAAAGTGCTCCATCTCATCATCCTTTTCATAGTGGGAGTAAAGTGCTAGCATGCATAGTGCAGCTTGTCTCAGCTTAATTTGCCTGTGATGAAAGCATTTGCTGGTCAACCTGCCAGAACATATATTCTTGTGGAAAGGAGCAGCCTTTGCTCCAAACTACATCATAATCTCGCACACTTTTTCACTGCAGTCCTGTGTCTTGCAGGCAAAGCAGTGCAGCCAATGGATCTGTGGCTACACTGCAGCGTGCCATGCCATTGCACCAAGAATTGAGCAACATTATAGGTACACCTCTGCACACCTCTCACCGCTTGGCTGCTGACTGTTTGTGTTCTGCTTTGCCTGGCGCAAAAGTGTGGCGCAATGCTGTGAGACGTCCTCAGCAAGATATGCTATGCAGAAGTGTGAGCTTGCGTCCAGACCAACAAGCTGCAGTTGCTGTCAGTTGCGATTGTTTATGTTTACGTGAATGATCCTGCATTACCTTCAGGTACTGGTAGCCCAGATCAGAGTAATGAGCAGATTGCAAGTTTCAAGCCACATAGAGTAGAGGGGCAACGTTTGGTTTACAGTAACAGATGTGGTCGAGTCCGGCTCAACAACGTGACTGTCCAGAACCAAGGAGTAGATTACGATCATGAGCGTAATGTCTACTGGCAGCATAAGGTGACCATCAGCACATCCTGCTTATCATGTGACTATGCTTTATGTTCTGCTTGAATGTTGGAAAATGTTTGAGCCATGCTTGCCTTTGCACTTGCACCCCCATTGCTTGAACATATTGTACTTATTGTTGGCAGCACTCGTCAGCATCCCAACTCTTGTTTGATTTGCAGGTTCAGCGTCATCAGTCATGTAGTATTGTGCTGCATGGACGGTCAGAGTTTGAGGCATCAAATGTCACCCTGAGTGGGGAACAGTCATTTGAGGTGCCAAACGGCTACAAAATGATTGTGACTGCTGGGCCATGTGGCACACTTAGCCGAAGTCTTGAACTGCTTCAAGAGGAGCCTTCGTGGCAATGGAAGTACACAATGGACGCAAAGCAGAATGTCAAGTTGTCCATGGAGACAGCTTCCACCACTCATGTCATGCAACCAAAGTATGATGCTGCCGACCTGTCATATATCATTTGATCAAACTAGGCACTGGTGTTCCATTTTTTGATAACTTGAGTAAGCTCAATTTGCTGTCTGATGAAGAAGTATTTCTGTCTATTGGCAGCATGCTCAGAGTTGATGCTGCTGGCAAAACTTTACCAGTTTGAGTGTGTCATGGGTCAGTACAGTCTTGTTGCGACGATCAGCAGAAGTCTCTTGGCGAAAATGTATGAATTGCTGCTTGAGTCATGAATGCCATGACAAACAGGTGGCAGAAAAGAGACATTGCAGTGAATTTTGAATGTTTGAGCACTAGTATTCAGGTCCTGCTTCAATGCTACAAAAGGTATAATGTTACTAATAGTTTCTCAGCAAATTGTTAGGTGTTCCTGAGAATTCATGCTGGGCATCCAGCCATTCAATCTATCTTGAGCCTATTTGCTGCCATACTGTGTGTTGATCCATATATGTTTAAAGCCAAGCACCTTCAGTAATGCGTTTCAGAACAGCTGCAGTCTGTCCTGGCAAGAATGTGATGCTGTAGCATGATTGCTGCCTATGTGGCCATAGTCACCTTGCAGTCTTGGCAGTCCAATCAATGTTGGAGCTTCTTTCGCACTTGAATACACGCAGCACGAACAGATTCCTGACTGCACAGCCAATGATTTCCTCGTTAATCTGTCTACTTCATTGAAGGCTATTTTACGAGTTTGACAATGGCATCATCCTCCCTGGTTCACATGAACAGGACTCGATCAACGTAGACAAATAGACGTCTCCAATTGTGACTTGGGTTCCAATTGCGGTCTTTCTGGAGAAAGTCACCCTTTGTATTTAACATATACGCCAAGGAGACCCAGACTGCAAATCATACTTTGTGATTGGGTTCCAATTGCGGTCTTTCTGGAGAAAGTCACCCTTTGTATTTAACATATACGCCAAGGAGACCCAGACTGCAAATCATACTTTGTGATTGTTTGCTTACGTGCAGCTCAACCAACTCAGAACAGCCTCTGCGCTGTATCACATGCAACCAAAGTTCCTGAGCTGTCGGCTTGCTTACTTCCAGCGAGATTCGCGCTCACCACCTTTGCTGAACCTCACTTTGTCATCCAACTCAGCAGTCAGCTTTGCTAGCTCAGCTTCTAGTTGATCAAGTGCTTGTTGCACAGTGACTGCTGGCGCATCATTCTGTTCCTCACCACCAACAGGCTTTGCTGCTGCTGCATATGAAACCTTGGCAGCAGCTGGTGCATCAGCAACTGATTCATCAGCAGCACCATCATCTGAGTCCCTTGGTGCAACTTCTGGAGAGTCTGCTACATCTGACTTGGGAGCAGTTTCTGGCTGATCAGCCTCACCCTGTTCCACTCTCTGCTGAAGAGCAGCAATTCTGTCCCCAAGTTGCATTTCCTCCTCGCTGGGGTCCCTGCATAGCATCATGCAACATGACTTCTCAAAGCACTCGACAGGTGTGTGTATAGTATGTGATGCCTGCAGCTGCTTGTACAATAATTTCTCTTTACGATGCCTGCACTGGTCACCAAGAAACATGCCCTTGCAGCACATTGCCCTTACTTGAAACAACCACTGCAGTTGGAATGCAGTGCATGATTTCCGATTACATTGACCTTGCATCAAGTATCCTTATAAAGAGAAAGTATTGTACCAACCTAAAAGCACTTCTGCCTGGGTTGACCAATGAGCAGCTAGGTTGCACAACATGGCAAACTAGATCACCTACGACAAAGCAGACGGTGATGGAACATGTCAGACAGCAAGACGTTCCAGACAATCCTGCTTCGTCTAGAATGGCCTGCTCTGCCATACTGTGCAACGCTGACAGTCCTACAGAGTAGCACTTACTTACAAATCAATGCAGCTGATGAATGCAACACAGCTTGACTGCATACTGAACCCTCAGCCATGTAGCCATGCATTTTACGCATGTCATCTTGATGAAATGACTGCAGTGATTCCCGAACATAGTTGGCCTAACACCGATTGGGCTTACCCAAAGGTTAAACTGCAATCAGGAAGCAGTGACAGGTCCCCCAACTGCAAAGTCCTGACTGCATGATCATCCTCATGTCAAATGTGCTATATCAGGAGATTCCTGTACACACCTCTTGACTCTGCTGTGTTCCAGTGCCCGCTCCTCCCGCTTCCAGTCCCTGCCTTGCTCTTTCAGCACATCCTCACGGGGCCTGGCAGTCCCAAAGGGGTTGCTCCTCGGCTTGGGTGGCTGAGCTGGTGCATCAGGCTGCTCCCTGGGCACTGCTGTTGTAGGCTCATCTTCTGCTGGCTTAGGTGTGGGGGCAGCAACAGGAGGCAGCTCTTTTGGAGGCGCTGTACGGGCAGCTAGGTTCAGCCGCCTTCGCTCTGTGGGTGCTGCCAAGCTTGCGCTGTTGTCAGCTTCTGGAATGCTTGCTGTCCGCCTAGACCACCTGTCCTCACTGTCGCTCCGTGGAGCCCCAAAGGAGCTATTGCGGTCGCTGCTGCGGTCACTGTCGCGTGGCGCACTTGGCTCAACAGGCTTTCTGCTCCAGCGGTCCTCCTGGTCTGCTTTGGAAGGGCCCATGTCTGCGACGCTCCCCCTGTCTTCCCCATATCGGTCAGCAAAACCGCCTGTCTGTTTCCTGTCCCGCTCAGTGTAGCTGTCACCAAAGCCGCCGCCTCTTGAAGGTCTGGGAGGTGAGGGCTCACGCTGCCTGCGGTCTGCGCCCCAGCTGGATGAAGTGTCTGCCTTTGACGGGCCCATGTCTTCTCGTGCAGGTTTGCCATCTTCATCCTCGAAGCCACCTCTGCCCCTGCGCATGGTCACAACACAAGCTGACATGCTTGCCAACATTGTCTTCAGAAAGTTTGCTACAGAAGTTTTCTTCGTAAGGACTCGATATAGGGATATTTTTGATGTAAGGACAGTCAGTTCAGAACCAATCAGTGCATTCTGACTGCAGCAATACTTGTGAGTAAGGACACGGTGATGTAAGGACATTTTTCTTGGGGACCAATGCAGTTGTTATACTGAGACTGTATAGCAGGCAGCCTGTCCAGTTAGCAACTGTTGAAGCGTACAACGCCATGCAAGACTGTATAAGCAAGAAAACCGGGACTGTGATATTTGACCCAATCTCTCAGTAGCAGCTGTGCTTGTAGAACAGCTTGCTTGTGGGGTTCTTGCTTGAAAGAGCCTTTGCACCACATGCAGTGACTTGTTTGTCTCCTCACCTGCTGCCAAATCCTCCACCCCCACCACTGCTGGGTTGGAAGGTTCTGTCTTTGCCCCAGCTATCTGCTGCATCTGCCCTGGAAGGTCCATCGTCAAAGCGGGCATTGCGGTCATCGTCGTCGTCTCTGTCGCGAAAGCCGCCCACTGCATTGCAAAGCTGACTTCAGGCACAGCACTTGACAAGCATAGAAAAGCCAAAGACGACATGTGACTCACCGCGATCCTTATAGTCGCGGCCCCCAGCAAATGCTCCGCCCAAGCCACCACGGCTGTTGCCATCGTCATCATCGTCGCGTACGCGAGGACCCGAGGGCAAGACGATCTCTTCAGTAGCTGGACCACGCTTGGGAGCTTGGTATGCTTTCTTGCCAGTCTGAAATTCGGCTAAGCTGAGTGTCTGCTTTTTCTTTTTGTCACGCTTGCTTTCCTTCGTCGTAGCTGCAACAGACAAATCTGGGAAAGCTTCTTCTGGTGCCCCTAAGGCGCCTCCCTGGGCCGCCTCCTCCTCGTCCACCTGAGACGCCCACGCGCCTGTCGGCTTTACGGCAGCCCATGGGTTGGTTGCCATTGTTGTGCAACTTGTGCCTGGTCCGGACTGTGTTTGCAATGTGGCAGAGGCGAATGTTCTATGCCACCTTTGCTTTTGGCTGCAGCATGCCTTGCAAGGCTTGGCGACGATGCCCTCCTGTGACTAAGGGAGGTACCTTACTAACTGTTCAGATTCCTGCCAACCTGCTAATGACTTGAGCTGATCGAGGGTCGGCACAAGCTTCGCTGCGCGGCAGCGAGGCTGCACGTCCTCGAAGGCTGTACCTGTATTGATCTGGCGCTATGACTTCTCCAGATCCGAAGGTTGCACAAAAAGTTTTGCCGAGCGTCACAAAAGAAGGACAGGTAGTTTGCATGCCGCTCGGTCGCCCGTAGCACTCAGTAACATCTCACGACACTATTCGTACTTGAAATACAACATGTGGGGTTGATTGATGCGCAACTCGATGCAGGACAAGCCTTCACCAAGGACTGATCTGAAAAGTCATATTTATAAGGCACATGGCACGGTCCAGAGAGCCAACCGCTCTCCTCCGAAGTCTCGACATGCGCCCGCGGATCAGTTGGCGGCTAGTCACGAGGTGCTTTTGCCTGCGACTGCTGAGCATTTGACTTTGCAGAGCCCGCAGATCAGCACAGCACCTCTGTTGACGCTTTGCCTGCTATGCTAGGGCAATCCAAGACTTGCAGGAACTGCTGCTACTTCCATCAAGGTATGACCACATTTGTCATGCAGCACACATAACAGCACAAACACACACCTTCTGTGAGCATTTACTTGCACCCCTCAACGTCACCTGACAAGCTGATCTGCTTTGAAGGCTATTCATCAGTCAGAATCAGCTGGCGCGGGATGTGGCTGTGGAGACACAGTAGAGGTGGATATTCCTGAGGAGGCCATTGAAGACATCAAGCGCGGTGCTGAAGCTTACCTTCAGTAAGCAGCAACTTCCTGAAATGCATAACGACAAGAGGCTTATAGCTGTGTCTGACTCCACCTGCATGCATGCAGGCTGCTACAACAGCTTCTGACAAATTCAGCACCCAAGGATGGGCCTGACTTTGTGTACTGCCGGCGCTTGATTGCGCATCCTGCTGAGTACAATCCATACATTCTAAGGGTAAGCTGAAGTTGCTAGTTGTGCATTGCATGCAAAACTCCAGCATGTGCATGACTGCATGCAAACAATTGTACTTGCAACATGTGAATGACAAGCAACAAATGCAATATGTGCACGAATCCAGCCAGAATTTGACAATGCGCTCTGCTGCAGATTGTTTCCTATGCCAGAGCAGATAAGACTGAGCTGTATACCCTGAGTGGCACTGGTGTCAATCAGTATAGAAACAATGTGCATACTGAGTTCACCTCGTTGACACAATGGCAGCGTGAGGTCAATCTGTTCACCAGCTTGAGAAAATTGAGGACATTCTACCAGTACAAGCTATGGAAGAACTTCAGGCATGCCATTTCTACTTCATGCATTATTGCTACTGTTGTCATTTTGTCACACACCTGGAACTTTGTAGAAAAGGTCATGGTACTGTTGTCATGCTGGAGCAGCATCAGTATGGCTGTCATGATGCTGCTACATCATGAGCCCCAGCAGCAGGAGCCAGATTGCTGTCTGCTAGCAGTTCCAGCTAATCAGAGCCATCTGAACTGTTGCACTGCTTCCCATGATGCCATTTTGCTGGGTTACAACCGCCATTGCACCATAGAATGTCAGTCAGGCCCTGTGCATGTAGCATGGTAAGCTATAACACGCTTATCTCAATGCTGTGTTGTGTCAGTCAGTCTTAATTACTTGCGCAGGTCTTGGAAGGACAATGTGCGTCAGACAAAGACTGGAAGGGCCCACGTTGCCCTGCAGCATGGCCTGTTTGTTGCCAACCCAATCCTGCAGGTCAGTATCTTACTGTGCTATACCTACTGCTCTGAGTCTGCTGTCTCACGCATGCAATTCTGACAGGACACTCTGTTGCTAAGTTGCATAATGCCAGCATGAGCAGGCACAGTCTCTGTGCCGCCACTCTGACTTGTCAGCCAGCTGAGAGGGTTTCAGTCCCTCAGAGCCATGATGCTGTACCCAAAGCTGTAAACAATGCTAGTGCAAGGGCATCACAGATTTTCAGGGTGCGCGGTACGGACAGCATAAGTAACCAACCTATACAGGACCAAATACACTCTCAAGCGCGTGAGCTGTTTATGTGGCTTAGGGCTATCTGGTGGCAGTGCGAGGCTTCTGCTCCCGGCTGTCTGGCGCTCGCCTGCAGCAGCTCATACCAGGCCAGGTGCAGCGCCTGCCTGAGTTCCTGGCCTTCCAGGAGACCAAGCATGAGGAGTCCTCTGCACAGCTGGGCAAGTTTGGGCAGGATGTCACTGAACAAGTCTTAGCTGCTTGCCGGGCTGCCTTGGAGCAGCTGGAGAGACAGCTCGCTGAGGCATGCTCCTTCCACCGACGTTGCTGCCAAACACTCTCAGCTTGAGGACACTCCAGTCATTCATGTGCACAGATACATGATAGAATCAGACGTTTGCAGTGCTTTGATCATTACTGCATGTACTGCTGAGAATTCCCAGCTTGAAGACATCGCAGTCATCGACTTGAACAGTCACACAACAGAAGCAAAATATGCCAGTGCTGCAAATCGTACCATGATTACTGCCAAGGATAACCAGTTTGAGCAGATTGGAGCCCTTCACTTATCGACATGTGTTACAAAGCCTGATGCTGCTTGGGGTTGCATTGCTTGACTTGCATGCATGCCTTGGATTGCGGGCTGCAGCGATGCTAACATGCAGTCTCATGCTGTTAGCTTCATGGTCAGGTGACAAGGTCATGTCAATTCTTAGTCCTGGGCTGTGATACTGCTGCAATGCTGCAGGAGAACAAGGGGCAGCAAGCTGATCTGCTGAGCACAGTCGGTCAAGCTGTCAGCCCCAAGCGTGGTGCCAACAAGCAGTCTGTGCTGGTGCCGCCTCAGCAGCAGGACCCAGCACAGGAGTTCAAGTTCACCTTGGCAGCTGCAAGACGCACAGAGCTGCGCCGCCTGCAGAACTTTGTGAAGATGGCGGACTATATGATGTGTGACACCTTGCAGCAGGTATTGCCTGCTGTGCTCTTGGACATTCAGCCACTAGCTCAGGAGCAGTCCAGCTTGCTTGCTCATTACCTGCCTAAGCAAACACACACTGCCAGCCACAATGACATACCATACACGGCTTACGTATGCAACTGCAGGTCTTCTGCAAACTGACACTGCAGGTGTACATGTTAAGGTGTCCGCCTGTAGTCTCTGAGTGTAATATTCATATCTGACTTGTTGTGCGTGCATAGGTGCTGTCCGCCTCAGTGTTGGACATGCTCCAAGCTGGTGTCCTTGAACAGCCACAGACACAGATGCAAGCAGATGAGTCGCCATCTCCCCAAGAGGGTCAGCCAGAGACAGACAGCCCAGCTGACATGGAGACACCTGGTTTATCTGCTGACAGCAAGCAGCTGGGCTCACAGTCACAAAGGTCGTGTATCTTTGAGGTTGAAGCCCTACTGACGCTAGCTGGCACCAAGATCACTCCTTCCGTCTCCCAATTCTTGGTATGCTTGTTGTGATATGGTGTGCACCTATATACAATTGACGCTGCACAAGCTACCACAGTTCAGGCTGAAGGGTGCAAGGTGTCAGTGGTCCACATCTGCACAGCAGACAATGATACGTTGCTATTGCAGCAGCCATGCACTGCTCAGACATGCATTGCATCAAGGCTCTTGTACTTTACTGACTGTTACTCACTAAACAACACCTATATCCTGCTAATGCTGTGCCCACGCTGTCTGCTGCTGAATGTGCAACACTGCTTCACAAGCTTTGTGAGTCCTCACAAAACCATTGCCCTCATGTGGAAGTTGTGTGCAGAGGGCGTTAGAGGCATTGATTGCTGACTGGATGAGCATCCTGTCCAGCTTGCCGCGCCTGTGGCAGCACAAGGAGGTGACACACCTCATCACCAGCCCTGGGGAGGAGCATCACTCCCACACCCCGCTGGCAGCCCTCATTGATGTTGGCGATGTGCGTAGCCTGGTTTCTGAGCTGCAACAGTCCTGGCAAGATGCCTTTGCTGAAGTAGAAGGCTTCAGACAAGTGAGCGCCTGATCAGCTCTGCTTGGCTTGGCTTTGATGTCATACGCATCTGAATGGTGTTCAGCCCCTCTGGGTGTTAAAGCTCTGTGTCTTGGCAACAATTGGACTTGCCCTCGTTATCATGCTGCGCTGTTGGCAGCTGACAGCCTGCCAAAGGGTGGTGTCAGCTCAGATCTTTACATGACAGCGCTGGCGGCAACACCAGGAATCGATCTTTGAGTCAGCTGCATGCCTGACTTACTGCATAGTCAACACATCGAGGGCTAAGAGCGAATCATTTTGATAGCAGCTATTGTACGCTTCAGGCTAGGTTGCCTTGTGGCTGATTGTCATTTGGTGAGCAGGCACAAGATGCTGTGCTGCAGGCCTCAAGCCTAAGTGGAGAGTGTCCTTTTCTGCTGCTAGCTGTTTGCGATGTGTCTGTCGAAACGGCAACTCACGGCAGCATTGTCCAGCTGTTCTAGGTGTTGAGGCAGTCTGATGCTTACAGCTGTACTTGTTCATGCAGTCATACAATCCTTTTGAGGAGATGCTGCGGCGCAATGATGCAGTCAATGCACCAGCCATGGCAGCAGCCTATGTCAAGGCATTTCAGGGACAGCTGTTGCCTGGCAAAGCCACACACAGCCCCTCGCTTTCTGACGGCGATGATGCCGTACCTCATGGCAAGCAAAGCAGACCAACTGCTCACTTTACTGCTGCTGCTGCTGCCGGGCAGCCTGCTGCCAAAGTGGTGACTCTGAAGACCTTCAAGGATCTGATCGAGGACTTGTTGCACCAGCTGAAGGACATCAATGAGCTCAGCGTCAAGGTCATTGGCCTTGAACTCAATCCTCTGCTTCTGCATCGTGTTCACATGGGGCATTCATGGCTGAGATGCATGCAGAATTGGTCAGCAGTATTAAAGCTTTGTGCTTGTTCTATATCATGCAGTATCTTGAGCTTCAGTGATTGTGATCAACAGCTCAACTCAGCCGTCTAGTCTGTAAAGCGAGTTAATGTGAAAGGGTCTGCAGCTAAATGTACTATACTCTGGTCGTATGATCTGTACAAGTTCCAGGTGAGGCTTTCGATTCAAGGATAGCACAGGCGTATGTATGCAGGCTAAATGTGAGTCACAACTTAAGCTGCCACAGCAGGTCTCTGACACATTTGTGCTGTGATATACATTTAGGCAGAAAGCAAGTTTGTGCCTTGCAGAGGGATGTAGGGCTATTCCGAGTTGATGCCCAGCAGCTGAAAGCAGCCCTGCTGCCCTCCCCAACAGCCTTGATGAAGCAGCTGAGCCAGCTGCTGCCCCAGGCAGCAGCCCAGCTGTACAACAACTTCATTGTCCAGATCCATGAAGCCACCTTTGCGCTGAAGGCCAGCATCAGCAGCGTGGAGGACTATGTCGCCCAGCTCTCCTTCTTGGCAACCCTTAAGGTGCGAGCACTTTGTCATGCTGAGTGACTCAATCGCCACACATCTGCCAAGATGTCATGCTGTGGTCATGACATGAAAGCATGTTGTGGTTGCACGCTAACATCACATCTGACATGACACTCACCAGTTCAAAGCTGGACGCATATTTACAAACCCTGCAGTGATGTGCAATGCTAGCCTGGACAAAATGCATCTCTGAAAACAGGTGCATGCATTTGCATGAATTGTGTGTTGTGTGGGGCAGGAGCATCAGGGCGAGGTGGAGGAGCAGTACGGGCAGGTGCAAGCCGCCTATAGCCTGATCCTGGAGTATGGCATGGAGGTGCCGGCCCTGGAGATGGCAGCCTACCACACCTTGAATGCTGACATGAACTCCCTACAGCTGGCCATGGACGACCTGGAGTCCCACCAGGAAGAGCGCACTGAATCCTTTGGTCGTGAATTGGCCACAGGTCTGTGCTGTTCACACTTCTCTTGCCGCCTCTGCTGCAGTTGTGTATCTTCACCTTCCCATGGATATGCCAAGCAAGCTTCCCGCATAACGATCAGACTGGCTGTCAAGTCTGCCCACCAGTCTCGTTCATGTCTGTAGTGATGCAGAGTACAAGCTGCTGTGCACTATCAGGAGCCATGCTGTTGCACAGCATAGCGAGGAAAGTGTGGTGCTGATGGGTCTGCATGACATGCTCACCTGGCCCAGCACCCAGCGTTATCATGGCTCTGAGTCATCGCACTACCCTCCCTGATGCTTGCCCAGCAACTGTGTGAGATGCTAGCAAGTGCTCACGGCTGCAGAACCCTGACAGCACAAATGTGCAGGATAGAGCTGCACTCACGTCATTCTGCAGCAGTTGTTTGAGCCCCTGGAACTCAATTTCTGCATCCTATTCAGGTGCACAGGAGACAGTGAGGGAAGTGGCAGAGCTGCGCACTGCCGCACAGGCAGAGATGGTGCTGGATGCCCGGAGTGAGCGGTGCGAGGTAACAGCCTACCTAGCAGACCTGCTGCAGCGGGTGCAGCGGCAGCAGGCGCAGCAGCAGCGCATCACCCAGCACCAGGCCTTCCTCAGCCTCCCCCAAATGGTCAATGAGGACCTTGCCCTTGCTCAAGACGAGGTTCGTCACCTTGCAAACTCCCCTGGCCCCTTTGCAATTTCCCCTTCCCTCCCTGTTGCCCCAATTTCCGTCACAATCCTCCTCCTTCCCTTGCCCCTCTGCCACCAATGACCTCACCTAGATTTACTCTACGGGCAATATGTCAGGAGAGAAGCTGCAGCTGACCTTGATCTGCTTACTCTGCAGCATCCATGATGACATGCACTACTCCACCTAGCAGGAGCCCACATGGACTGTTCTAAGATGGCATGCAGCAGATTCATGCTGTGCCTAAGGGCAGCACTGGCTTTCAGCCTAACATCATAGAGCCTCAGCATGCACTTGCTTTCATGCCTGCACCTCAAGCATCATGTCAGCGGACAGCTGCTAGCCATGACCAAACCCTTGCAGCAGCAAGCTTGCTGTGGTTCAGTCTGTCGCCCTGCAAGGCAGCCAACTGCACCAAAGTCCAGTCCAGCATTGGAGTGTTGACACCTTGGGCTCAAACTCTGAGCTTGTACCTTGGTCCAAACCTCAAGCTAATGCTGATGTTTTGTTGATGTGCAGATTGAGCTGCGGCTGCTGGTGTGGACCAGCAGCAGCGAGTGGGCAGAAGCTTCACAGCAGTGGGCTGACACGCCGTTCCTGCAGCTGGCCATGCCCACCCTGGAGGCCAGCATCACCTCCTTTGCTGCCAAGCTGCACCGCATGGAGCAGGGCCTGCCGCCCAACCAGGTCCACTCACTGACTGCTCAGTGAACAGTGTGTCGTCTCTTTACATCCTTACTTGCTGCAGTAGCTGTCAACACCTGATGTGCTAGAGACTGAGTTGCCCATTCTGTCCACCAGCGTTCTGATCACTGCAGTAGAAGCTACTGCTCTAGCAAGTCTGGCAAAATGCTTCTGCCTGAAGCACTGGTTTGCTGGCATGCAAGTCATGGCAAATATCAAGACTGAGGGTCACCTATGCTCACAAAGATGAGCAGAAGCAGGCTAAGGCTGACGCATCCTGCTCAACAACAAACAACATCTGGGAGTTGTCCTTGCAGCAAAGGTTCTGCATTCAGCAACAGTCAGTGCAGCTGTAGAGTCAACTGATGCAGTCCAAACTGGTTGTCTGCAGGTGCTTAAAGCACTGGGGGAGGGCATTAGGTCCATGCAGGAGAAGCTGCCAGTGGTGAGGGCGCTGCGCAACCCTGCCCTGAGGGAGCGCCACTGGACTAAGCTGGCCGCCGTTATGTCCACTGACCTCATCACAGACCCGCCCCTCACCCTTGCCCAGCTGCTGCACCTCAAGGTATGCTGCACAAACAGCAGCTTTTACATCACAGGACACCATGTCCCCTCCCTTCTCTCTCTTGACCAATCCACCCACCCAAAGTTTGGCCTCTGCTGCTGCATCTCACGGCATGGCTGCAGATGTCGCTGACCCTCATGCTGCTCAAGTTCAAACCTTCTTTGTCCTCCCAGATCACCTCGCTCCTACACCACCCCTCCTTTGCTTTGCCCAGCTGTTGCATTTGCAGGTCTGCTGCACTTCTTACTGAAGGTTCGGCTCTAGAAGCGCCGCATTCTATAGGCATGCAGTGGCTGCACAAGATGTGGTACACTGTCAGGCTCAAGCAGCTGTAAGTGCTGCTGCTGGCCTGATTTGCAGGTCGTTGCTCAGCAAGACGCCATCATAGCCCTGAGTGCAGAAGCCAGCGAGGAAGCTGCCCTACAAGACCTGCTGGACAAGATCGGTGACAGGTGGAACAGCATCGACTTCGCTGTGACCACCTTCAAGGACAACAAGGACGCCTTTGTTCTGGCTGGTACGGAGGACGTGACTGCTGCCTTGGAAGACAGCATGGTCACCATGGCTACCATCCTGGCCTCCAGGTAAGGCATCCAACGTTAGCATATCATTGCATCAGGTATGCACAGACTGCAAAAGCATTGCATCAGGTATGCACAGACTGCAAAAGCATTGCATCAGGTATGCACAGACTGAGCACGTCAAGCTGTGCTAGCTGAGCTTCAGACTGCACTCCCAACACAAGTCTTTGCAGAAGAGCTGTGGACCAACAGCTGCCGATGCCCTCTTGAAATGTATCCTAGTCTTTCAAGCGTGCAGCAGATCCTATTAGCCATGCTCAATGTTGCTGCTGGGAGAAGCTTGCCAACCAGCATAGACATGGCTGCAATGCTTTTGCCCTGCAAATTGTACTGTGTACTGTACTTGCCAATCTGCTCTTCTGCTGTCATAAGAAGCTTGCCAAGCAGCACAGACATGGCTGCAAAGCTTGTGGCAGATTCGTGGGGTTCATCCACAGTGATCCACAGTAAGGCATCTGGCAAGAAGATGATATCCTGAAACGGATGCTTTGGGTTTTGCACTGCTCCTTTTGTGCCATTTATTCATTAGCTACAATGCATGGGCCAGGTCCTTGGTGGGCATCCACAATGAGGCATCTGGGAAGAGCATGGAATCCTGAAGCAGGTGCTTTGGGATTTGCACTGTTCCTTTTCCGCCATTCATCAAGTAGCCCTTATGCATGGGCCAGGTTCATGGTGGGCATCCGCGGAGAGGTAGAGCGCATAGACAAGCAGCTGCGCCTCTTCAGCGAGGTGCTAGAGGAGTGGCTAGCCTGCCAGAAGGAGTGGATGTACCTGAAGACTATCTTCACGGCCCCGGACATTCAACGCCAGCTGCCACATGAGGCCAAGGCCTTCACCGCCATGGACAAGCAGTTCAAGGAGACCATGCGCCGCACCAAGGAGCGACCCAACGCCATGCAGGCCGCCACTGCCCCAGGTACTGAAACGATACAGTTTGCTGATGCGGCCACTGTAGATCCTCCAAAGGTATCTGACAATGTTCCGTTGGCTTGATTCTGGATTTGCCCATGCCCTGAAGCCCCTCAGCCCCCCTGTCCCCCTCCACTAATAACGCTGTTGCTAGATGCAAGTATAAGATCGCAAGGTTCCACGAGTAGCAAATTTGCTGGATGCAAGCGCACCATCACAGCTGACAAGGCTGTTCTGACAGCAGCCACGCTGCCAAGGACATACAGAGCAGGCATTCAGCATCAGCATGCTTACTTAAATTTGAAAGGCAGACCAAGCTGAACTTTTGCTTTCGGCCTGTGAGAAGGCAGTTGATGTTCATATGCACACAGCATGTTTTTGGCTACATTAAACTGAGCTGCCACATGGCGCCTCAAAATGCAATGTGCAGCTGCTTCACTGCAAACAGGCTTTAAAGCTGTGTTTGAACATGTGCTGCGACAGCTTTTTCCAACATGCTGCTGCTGCTGCATAGGTCTGCTGGAAACTTTCCAGAAGAACAATGAGGTGTTGGAAACCATCAGCAAAAGCCTGGAGGACTACTTGGAGACAAAGCGCATGGCTTTCCCCCGCTTCTACTTCTTGTCCAATGATGAGCTGCTGGACATATTGGCACAGGTCAGCTGCTATGCTCCATTGCATGTTTGAAAAAGAGGCACTGCTTGGCACAGTACTTGCACAACTTCTCAAGCCTGAGCACATGAGAGATGGATGCATGTTGCCACTGTTCTGTCTGCTTGCTACAGCCACCCCAAGCTGTTCTTGCATGAGACATGACAGCAGATGCCCATGTGCAACTCAGTGTGTCAAGGCTTCCGGCATCTGCACAGCATTTCAGTGCGTCAGTGTTGCCGTTGCTGCACTGACAAGCCTCTCGCTTTTGCTCTCATGTGAGTGTTCTTCACACTTCACCTTGGCACCTCTGGCACCTCTGGCACAGACTTGTGGCCTCACTGCAGACAGCAGACAATGTATTGGTGTGTCTGCAGAGCAAGAGCCCTCAGGCAGTGCAGGCCCACCTGGGCAAGTGCTTTGACGGCATCAGAAGGCTCGAGTTTGGGGGCGATGACCCCAAGAGCCCAGACATCCTGGCCATGGTTTCAGCTGAGGGAGAGAAAGTGCCATTGGGCAGAAACCTCAAGGTCAGCTATGCAATCCTTCTTAATATGTTTTTTCGAGAATGCTGATGTAGGGAACTGGGGTTTCAGTAGCAAAGTGTGATTGTATGTTGCTACCTCAACAGTCACTGCTCACAGGGCCATGCCAGCCTATGAAGCTGGGTTGAGTGTCCCTGTTGATCGCGCAAAATCATTCTGAATGGGCAATTCAAAGCTCCAATTGCCTGAGTGCAAGAAGATGAGGTCCCTCCTGCTGCCTTTGCAATCTTGTGACAGTGCTAATGACTGATGTGCATGTTTGTGTGTGTCACAGGCGAGAGGCAGCTTGGAGACATGGCTAGGACAAGTGGAGCAGAACATGGTGGTCTGCCTGCGCAAGCTGGCCCGGGCTGCCCACCAGTCCTACCCCACCCAAGCCCGCACCCAGTGGGTCACTCAACACCCCAGCCAACTTGTGCTGCTCATTGGCCAGGTGCACATCCCACAAAGACACCCTGTTGCACACCTGATGCAAGCTGTCTAACCAGCTTTGTCCACTCTAGTCTGATGCAGCTTGTCTATACCTCAGCGCTTCATGTACACAGGAGTATCCACTTGTGTTGTGTCTAGCTCAAGGCTTGCCAGCAAGTTGCCTGTTGTGTGCTGACTGCTGACTGCGTGTCAGATTGAATGGTGTGCTGACTGCTGACTGCATGTCAATTGAATGGTGGGCTGAGCGCTGACTGCATGTCAGATTGACTAGTGTGCTGGGGCGGAGCAGTGTCAAGGCTTGCCATCGATAGGTCTGTTGTATGCCGGTTGCTAACTGATTGACGGTGTCTCAGGTGTACTGGTGTGCTGGGGTGGAGCAGTGTCTGGCAGCCCCCAGCCCCTCAGCTGCGCTGGCTCAGTACCTGCTGACCTGCGCGGCTCAGCTGACGGCCCTCACCCGTCTGGTCAGAACCCACCTGCCTGATCTGCACCGCCGCACCCTCACCGCCCTCATCACAATTGATGTTCATGCCAGGAGCGTGGTGGAGAACCTCATCAGGTGTGTTCTCTGCTGTAACGCCTGCTGGCTGAGTTCCTGATCATTCTTGAAATGATTGCAGTTGCTGTTGATCTCATGTGGTATCGCATCTTGTGCATTACACGTTGTTGGGTTTTTGCCTTGAGCATACCAAAGTTGCTTTACTGACCTGATGGCAAGGTCTTGACTGGTTTCAGTCAAGTTGCTGCTGGAGTTTGTCCCTTGATCTGCAGCAGCATCCACACGCATGACTGTCAAGCAGCAGCCTGATGGGTGCTGCATAGAGAATCTCCAGGCATCAGCCAGCTCAGTCATATGCTGCATTGCTGGGGCAGCCCCAACTCTGTAGTGGGAAAACGAATTTCAGTGAGTGAGGACGACATGCTCTACATCTGTTCCTTATGGCATTGGTGATTGCAGGGAAGGCGTGCAAAGCGCAAATGAGTTTGCTTGGCAGATGCAGCTGCGCTACAGCTGGAATGAGGCGCTTGATGATGTTGTGGTGCGGCAGGTCAATGCAAGGTCAGGGCCTGCTCTGCAACACCATATTACCAGCAAAGAGTCCTTTACTTTCTTGACCACATGTATGTTGTGCCAGTCTGCTCAGCATTGCTTCCCACACAATGACCAGCAGAGAGCTCTTGAGTTTGACTTGCTGTATGCCTTCATATGCACAGCAATTGCCATGTCTTGAGGGAACATATCAAGCATCTGAGCAATTGCACACATTGCTTATAGCACAAGCAGCCCATCGGTAGTTCAAAATGCATGCAGCTAGACCAGAGTAACTCAATCCGCGTACCATTGACAAGCAAGGCTGAGTGTAGTACACGAAAGCACATTTGTGCCTGGACACAGCGTGTAGCACCTGGCGCAACTTGTGCCTTGAGTACATGCGCAGGTTCCTGTATGGGTATGAGTATGTGGGGGCTCAGGGGCGGCTGGTGGTGACCCCCATGACAGACCGCTGCTACATCACTCTCACCTCCGCCCTGCACCTCAAGCTAGGGGGCGCCCCTGCTGGTCCTGCTGGCACTGGCAAGACCGAAACCACCAAGGTAACTGTGAGCCACAGTCTTACTGCCAGAAGATGGCTGAGTGCTCATATGTCATCAATGGGGTTGACTCAGAGTTAGTGCATGCTGTAGCTGTGCATAGAGACTATCACACTGCAGCTGAGCTCTTGAGACCAATTTTTGGCAGAAGATTTGGCTGAATCACCTTCATAGTGAGGCCAGCTTCATAGCGTCCTGGATTGTGTAAACGCAGGACCTGGGCAAAGCCCTTGGCGTGAACTGTGTGGTGTTCAACTGTGGTGAGAGGCTGGACTACCGCTTCATGGGCAAGTTCTTTGCTGGGCTGGCTCAGTCGGGCGCCTGGGCCTGCTTTGATGAGTTCAACCGCATTGACATTGAGGTGCTGAGTGTGGTGGCCCAGCAGCTACTCACCATTCAGAATGCTCTCAGGGTAGGTGCTTGCCCTGTCACTCAGCATGCACAAGTTGTCTGGGATCGCCAGTGAGGCTGCATGCCCAAGCGGGCTCATGCAAGGCTCTCAATTGGCTTTGACTTTTTGGCTTTGCAGGAGGCCACTATGATTGAATCAAACCACTCAGCAAATACAAGTGGTTCTGCAAAGTGCAAAGTACTTTTGCATCAATTGCAATTGATGCAGCATGTTGATGTTTGGCATCGTCTGAGGCCAGGGGCCATGGGCACCAAATACAAGGGCTTTGCACAAAACCGAGCATGCCATGAAAAATCCTCCTTGTGTATGACATCAAAGTGATGTTTTTAATGTCATGACTGCATTTGTTACCAAGAAGTTTGTCACTACTTTGAGTTGTCACTACTCAGAAATGCCACTGCAGTCAGAATGCAGTACTTTGTTCCCACTTTTGCTCTTGTCACCTCCAGAGCATCATTAGATCGAGTGTCACTAAGACAAGAAAAACCTTGCAGGCGCTGACTCAAAAGTTCTACTGCTGACTGAGCTGGCACATTAGCTGAGGTACTTGCTAGGTCTATGCTGTGTCTTGAGAAGGTTTGCGGACGGCTCTCTGACCTGCAGGCAGAGCTGTCCAAGTTCAATTTTGAGGGCCGCACCATCAGCTTGGTGCCCACCTGTGGTGTCTTCATCACCATGAACCCTGGCTATGCCGGTCGCTCAGAGCTGCCAGACAACCTGAAAGCCCTGTTCCGGCCTGTCGCCATGACCATTCCTGACTATGCTCTGGTTGCTGAAGTCATACTCCTGTCAGAAGGTAAGCTACAGGGCCTCATGGGCTTGCTGGTACAGAGACTCCCTTGCTGATGCTTCTGTTAGTACAGGCATCACCTGTGATATCCATTTGCCTCAGCAATGTTGAAGGGCACATTCTGCCCTGCACACATGCAGATGTGTACTGATAGGCAATGTGATCGCAAGGATCTACAGCAAAAGTAGCAAGTATTTCTGCATTTGAATAAAACATTCTGGTTAGCTGTTGCATGTTTTAGCACAGCCTGGGCAGCAAAGCTTTGGCATCAAATGCTGCGTGGCCACAGCAGACTTTGTGCATAGTGTTTGTTTGCCCTGTGCAAACATTCCTGGATTGGCGTGTCTGCATTCGCATGCTGAGCCCATGACATGCTTCAGCAACCCGACTTGCTTCAAGTCATCTCTTTGCGTTGGCAGGTTTTGAGGACAGCAGGACGCTAGCACGCAAGATGGTCAAACTGTACAAGCTTGCCAGCGAGCAGCTGAGCCAGCAGGAGCACTACGACTTTGGCATGCGGGCAGTGAAGTCTGTGCTGGTCATGGCTGGCAACCTGAGGCGCTCTGATCCTGACATGGACGAGCCAGACATGCTGATCAGAGCCATCAGGGACAGCAACCTGCCAAAGTTCCTGTCAGCTGACATCGACCTGTTCCAGAACATCATTTCAGACCTGTTCCCAGGCATTGATGTTCCCTACCAGGTATGCCAGCACCTCTTGGGCTCTTCTGGCTTGACACTTCAGTCCTGGCTGCCATATCAACAACTTGTGGGTGTCAAAATTGCATTGATCGTGTGGTCGTGTTCCAGTCTGTATGCTATATGAGAGCAGTCACTGCCTTGCCAGTACAATGCCTGACTTTATACATTGCTGTTCAACGGTCTAGGCTGTGGTTTGACACCAGCCAATGCCAAATTTTAGGTATGGCTGTCGAGTGGTGTGTGATGTAGCTTGTCACCAGCACTCTTTCATGGTCCAGGCCCACACAGAGCTGGAAGCAGCAACAACCAGCGTTCTGCAGAGGCAAGGCCTTCAACAGCCACCAGCCTTTGTGCACAAGGTGGTGCAGCTGCATGAGACGCTGGGCGTGCGCTTTGGTGTCATGCTTGTTGGACAGACATGCACCGGCAAGTCCACACTGCTGCGCACCCTGCAGGTCAGCCTGCGCACTCACACCCCACCCTCTTGGCAACACAACATGCATGATGCACGCAAGCATTGCCCTGCAATGCATTCATGGAATTGTCAAAGTCAGGCAGAAGTTGCAACAGGCTGTGTGCTGACGTCCAAGATGCATTTGATTGGTGGAGTACAAAAGCAAGCAAGGGGGTGTCTACAAGCTTGAAAACAATTGCATCGGTGTTGCATCTGGCACAAGCAGCGCCAGGCTTGCACGGCAACAGCACCCTGCATGTTCTATTGCGCACACAAGGTTGAGTGGTGCTGAGAATGCTCAACACAAATGCTTTGGACCCCATGGCATGGCCCTCGCGCAGAGATGACACGCATAAATCGAGAAATGATTCCTGAAAAACATGAGGTCAAGTGTGCTACAACAGGCGGGCCAACCAGTCATCCAGTTGCCTTAGCGTCAACTCAGTCAAAGACTTGCATTGACGTTGCACTCATTGCTAAGGACATCAGCCCAATGCTGTGGGCTGTCCCTGTAGTATGCTCCTTTAGGCAGCCAAGCTTTGACTCTAATTCCAAACTTGGTGTGGTGCAGGGTGCAGTGGACCACCTGCATGAGCAGCAGCCCAGCAATGAGGCGCTGCAGCCTGTGCTGAGCTACACGCTCAACCCCAAGTGTGTGTCCATGGGAGAGCTGTATGGAGAGTACAGTCCCCTCACCAGTGAGTGGAAGGATGGCCTGGCCTCCAGCCTCATTCGCTCTGCTGTCAACGACGCCACTCCTGCACAAAAATGGGTGGTGTTTGACGGGCCTGTGGACGCCCTGTGGATCGAGAACTTGAACACAGTAAGCCTTGTGCCTAGTTACATTTTACTGTGTGTCTTGCTGCGGCTTGCAATGCATCCACAAGTTGCTGTTGTATCAGACTGCCGATGAGAATGCTTGCATGCAACGTGCTATCAACTGCACATCAAACAATTGCAGCAGTGTGGGAAGTGCTGTGCAAGCTTGTTGATGGAAGCATGTCATTGTGTACAGAGTCTCAACCCACTGCATGAATATATCTCTTGTCTTCAGCTTGCAATGCTTTCATTGACATCATGTTGCAAGTGGCAAGACGTATGCATTGATGTTGACATATGTTCTCGATGTAGCCAGCCTGCGACCGTAGGTGCTGGATGACAACTGCACCTTGTGCCTGCCCAATGGGGAGCGCCTAAAGCTGGACGCAGGCCGCATGAGGATGCTGTTTGAGGTTTCAGACCTGTCAGTTGCCTCGCCAGCCACAGTGTCCAGATGTGGCATGGTGTATGTGCCTCCTGACCACCTGGGCTGGAGGTCTGCCCCCGTCTTTGTCACAATAACCAATGATGCTGCAGCTGAAGCTAGCACTGCTACTGATCAACAGACATGCCAGGATAAGCAGTGCTGCAAGCTGTGCTGAAGGACACAAGAAATCATGTCAAACGTGTATCACAAGCCTGCAGGTCGTGCGTAAGGCACGACCCTGCTGCAGATGTTTGTATGAAAAGCATTGTCACAAATGGGAAGAGATGCATTTGGCTCCTTTGGGCAGCATTGCATGCTTGCTGCTGCATCTGGTGCAGCAGGACACGATCTGCTGTTGAGACATCCACTTGCAAAGCACGGGCTGCGTGGGCTGTACAACTGCAACAGCAAACCCCTCGTTTGATTGCGCTTTGCAGGCCGTTTGTGCAGACCTGGGTGCACACCAAGTTGCCCAGTCAGGCCAGTGAGGCCAGCTGCACCTTCCTGCTGGCTCTGTTTGAGCAGCATGTGGATGCCGGACTGGCCTGGGTGCGGGCTCACGGCACTGAGTACCTGCCCTCCGTTGACATCACCCTTGTTGCCAGTCTTTCCAGCTTTCTGCAGGTATATGCTGCTGCAAATCTAAGCCGCATCGTTTCATCCCTTGATTTGGCAGCGCTTGAGATTTCTCTCATTGAGTGAGTGTGGTCAAAAGCTGGCATGCCTATACCTGTGCTTGCTAATTGCTGACCACAAGGAAATAGCTACTGCAAAAGGTGTTGTTGCTGTTGGTGATGCACCCTTCAATGTTGGCAAGGCTGCCAATAATCATGATGCTGACCTGCATGCTGCTCTTGTCATATAACTGTAGCATCTGCTTGCTAAACTTGTGCCCACCCCAGTGTGACCCATCCACAGCCCCAGGCCCTCTTGTCATGCAGCAGACATACCTTGCAATGCTCTGTCAGATGATCGGCTTGACTCTGATATCGATGGTTGGCCTGCAGTCACTGCTTGGGCCAGGCCACAGTGTGGACTTGTCCCAGGACCCAGATCAGCTAGAGCCCATCCTGGCTCAGCTGTTTGCCTTTGCCTACATCTGGGGCCTAGGAGGCAATCTGGCTGCCCCCTGCCAGCAGCCCTTTACTGCTTTTGTAAGGGGTCAGCTGGGGGGTCTTTTGCAGCTACCCCAAAATTGGTCTGCCTTTGACTTCCTGGTGACCGTGAAGAAGACTCCTCAGGGCATGGTGGCAGAGATGCAGCAGTGGGGTTCGGTTGTGCCGGCCTTTATGTATGACAGGAAAACTCCGTTTTCCCTGATGCTGGTGCCCACTGTGGACACTGTGCGCTACTCCTTCCTGCTACAGGTATTTGACCATCCGCCTGACCTGCTTGTGCAACACTTGTGATGGCACAACTTCTGCTGTCATCTGCATCTGCAACATTTGTGATTGGCTGGCTGTCTGACATGACTGTTAAGCGCCTGCAGCATGCAGTCTTACAGCACAAAAGTTGCTCAGGTCATGCTTGCCACGCCCTGACCTGTTGCATTTATATCATAGATCAAAACAGAAAGGCGCTTGCGCTGAACTCTGATGCTGCAGCCTGTACATCAATTTTTGATAGGACCACAAGAAAGACCCCAAGAACACAAACTCTCTGAAGCAACCGCTGCCCCTGAGTGTCTTGACCAGTGTTGAGCAAGCGCAGGATTAAGAAAATGCATCATTGGCTTTGTGCATGATGTACAGAGAGGACATTGCTTTCAATATGAAGCTGAAAGTGCACTATGCATGTAACCTTACAAAGATGCTCAGAACAAGCCTGCCTGGCAAGACAGGATTTGGACCACACACACCTAGCACATGTGCTAGAAGGTTTAAAGATTATTCACAATTGTTATCATGCATGTATCAAGCTGTCTCTGCTGGTGACCTTGTTTGTGCATTCTGCAGGCATGCTTGGGTGTGCAGAAAGCTGTCCTCTTCACAGGTACTACCGGCATTGGCAAGAGCGTCATCATAGCTGGTGCCTTAGAAAGCATGAGGCAAAAGTCGATTGTGCCATACACTGTCAACTTCAGTGCGCAGACTCAAGCCATAGACACCCAGGTTGACCCTGACACCCTCCAGATATATTGACGTTTGACTGCTCATTGTTGATGACTGATAAGTAAATATTATTGACCATGTCTTACTGTTGTCGTTTAAGCTCCAGCCAGGCATTGACCATTTGTGATCAGCTTTTGCAATGCCATGAGTCACCTGCAACTCTGCCTTTGACTAAACAAGCATTTTTGAATTCAGTCACGCAGCTTCAGTCTGCATCTTTGCGCATCAACAGTTCAGAAAGACATGCTTTTCGCATGGGTTGTGCTTCATCATATCTTGCAAATCACAGGCTTTGTCAGTGACCATCCTGAGTGTGGCTCGTGCAGCTGTTCATGGAGAGCAAGCTGGAGAAGAAGCGCAAAACCAGATATGGCAGCCCAGCAGGCCAGCAGCTGGTGTTCTTTGTGGATGATGTGAATATGCCGGCCAAGGAAGCCTTTGGTGCCCAACCGCCCCTGGAACTGCTGCGCCAGTTCCTGGACTACAAGGTGAGCCTCTGCTGCACTTGCCTCTGCAACAAGCTCACTTTCCGCTCTTGCATTGCATTGCATTCTTGACGCAAGCTGCAGACCTGGCTGTGAACTGCAAGGTATGCCGCTGCGCTACACCTGCACTTGCCCTGTTGCACTGCATTGCATGCATCACACAAGCTGCAGATCCCAGTGTTTGAACCGTAAGGTGTGCCTCTGCTTCATGCTTGCCTTTTTGTACTGCATTGCATCCATGACCCAAGCTACTTGGCTAGTCCTTGAACTACCAGGTGTGCCTCTGCATTGTGCTGCACTTGTACTTGCGCCCTTGCATTACATTGCATTGCATTGCACCGCACTGCATCATACTATATTGGTGAGCTGCAGATCCCAATTCTGACATCAGATGAGGGCAAGGCATGACAATGTCAGGCGTGCCTGAGGCTGTAGTCATGCTACTTGCTGTTTTCACCTTTGATGCGTTTTGAGTGCTCAAGCTGTGTGTTGTTCTGGCTGCAAAACAAGGGAGATATCATGTGCTGCAGGGCTTTTATGACCGGAGCAAGCTGTTCTGGAAGGACATTGATGACACAACCCTGGTGGCTGCTTGCGCACCCCCAGGTATGTTCCTGAAATTTTGCTTTCATGCTCACACCAGAAAGTCCAACTTCACTTCTGCCACAAGCAGCCTGCCCATAATCAGCTATTGAATACGCTGTGCTCATCCAAGTCATACTTGTCATTAATACCAAAGCATCATGTCAGTAGTCACAGCAATCTTGATCAGCACAAGAATGCCCTGATCAATAAATCTGTTGCCCAAATTGGTATAAAAGCTTTGCTGAGTCTGCAGCAAGTCATTGACATTCTGTGATTGTCCACAGGTGGTGGCCGGCAGCCCCTAAGTGCACGCTTTGTGGGGCACTTCAGCCAGCTGTGCATCCCGCCCCCTTCTGATGCAGCTATCAAGACCATTCTGACCACCATCCTAGGAGGCTTCCTGGCGGATTGGCCCCCCGACCTCAAGGCCCTGTGCAGCCCCCTTGTCACTTGTGCAGTGGAGGCGTATGACCGCATCAGTGCTGAGCTGCTGCCCACGCCTGCGAAGAGTCACTACACTTTCAATTTGCGAGACCTGTCCAAAGTTGCTCAGGTACCTTGTAGTGTGCATATGTCACCAGAGTTTATCATTGTGGCCAACTGAGGCTACCTTCTGCCCTGCAGCACACCAATTGCAGATTGCAGCTGACGCTCCCTTCTATGATCTCTCGCCCCCTTCTATGATGTCTCGCTCGTGATTGTTCTACAGATGCAGAAGCAGGACAATTGAGGTTTTGCAGCACTGCATTGGCATGTCTGCATTCACAGCCAGCCTGACAACAAAACAGGGCAGGGACTGCCTTATACAGCCATGTGTCCTGTCAACTCTTTGTGACTATATCCATGGGTGAAGCACCCTCACCAGCTTTGATTAATTGCACCATGGTAAGCCATAAGGCAAGCAGTCATAGGCGTTAATCAAGGCAAGTAAAGCCCACGCAACCAACGGGAGACACCTCTGGTGTCTTAATCAGCGATTGCTTGACAACACCTTGAATAGTGACAACTCAAAGCTGTCAAGGCCACAGACAGCTCCTTGAGACTGTCTACAATGCAGGGCATGCTGATGGTGAGTCCCAAGCACTGCACCACCAAGCAGGCCCTGGTGCGCCTGTGGCTGCATGAGACCATGCGGGTCTTCCATGACCGCTTGGTGGACGACCAAGACAAGGAGCATCTTAGAAGTATCCTGCTGGAGCTGGCGGGCAAAAACCTGGGCAGTGCAGTGGGCAGCCCCAGCGAGCTGCTGCCAGAGGGCACCAGCATCATCTTTGGGGACTTCCTCAGGCCTGGCTCACAGGCCAAAGACAGGCCGTATGAGGAGGTGAGGAGATTCACCTGACGTACAGGCTGCATGCAATTGGCATGCAGAACCAATCAGACAGAGACATCAAGACGGACCATATGAGGAGATGAGAGCAAGCATTGGCAAGATGAGCTTTGTGCGTGACGTGTGGACCTAGTGACATAATCAGATGAGCATGGCTGAAATTGTGGTAAGCAACAGCATCCTAAGTGCCAACCAACTGTGTGAGGAGGTGAGGACCTCACTTGACGCATGTGGTGCATGCATACACACACACACACACAAAAATATCTGCTTGAGATCTTCTGCCTCAAAGAACATCAGTATAGCTGACGCAAGGTCTTGTGCAAACAAGCTTGAGAGCATGCCCAAGATGATCTCAACGGGCAAGATCTGCATGCGTGCCACGCGTTTGAGCGCCAACATATATCATTCCAGTATCTATATTTAATTGGACCAGCTAGTAAGCCTGGTTGCACGTACTGACTCGAGTACATTTGGACAGATTGTGGATCATGAGAAGCTGGTCCAGACCCTGGAACGCTTCCTAGCAGACTACAACAGCAGCAGCAGCAAGCCAATGGGGCTGGTGTTCTTTGAGGATGCTGTGGACCACATTGCCAGCATCGCACGGGTGCTGCGCCAGCCCAGGGGCAATGCTCTGCTGGTGGGAGTGAGCGGTAGCGGCAAGCAGAGCCTCACCCGCTTTGCTGCTGCCCTAGCTGGGTACGAGTGCGTGCAGCTGGAGCTTACCAAGACCTACAGCCTGGCAGACTTCAGAGAAGACCTCAAGGTCAGCCTGACTGCAGGCATATGCTGATGTATGCGCAAAGCCTGGCATCTGTTTTTGTCTCTGCAGAAATCAAGTTTGCAGACTGCTGAATGTCGAAGATGACAGCATAAGCAAGCATGTGTTCTGCAATAACAAGGACTCAAGCTCTTGTTCCTGACTGATTGTTATCAATTCATTGGCAGCACGTCGCAACTTGAACGTGAAGTCTGATACAACAAATGGTCCTGTTTGTACCTTGCTCAAGGGCACGGAAGCAGCAGCACCAAATCTTCAAGTTCAGTCTCATGGGTCTGGCATGACTTGCTGAAGATACTCAATTTGGTGGAATTAGTGTGTCACATTGTGCAGAAACTGTACCACGTGGCTGGTGTAGAGGGCCGGCCGGTGGTCTTCCTGCTGAGTGACACCCAGCTCAGCCAGGACAGCTTCCTGGAGGACGTCAACAACCTGCTGAACAGCGGGGAGGTGCCCGGCATGTATGCCGCAGAGGACAAAGAGCGCATCATTGCCTCCATCAGAGACTGGCTGCAGACCCAAGGGGCCCCCACCATCAAGGCAAGCATTCCCCTGAACCCCTACTCCAGCCCCAACCCTGATCACTTGACCTGACTTGGTGTGCTGCGCGCATTCTCAAGCAGAATTGTGTGATACAAGCTGCATGTGTTGTTTCTGTGTTGCATGGAGGAGCATCAACGTCAGCTCCTGCTATGCACTCCCTTCATTGCTTCCTACAAGTCGAGTTTTGTCTACAGTTGCCAGAAGCCCAACAGGGGTAATCTGTTCCAGCAATGCAAGCCGCACTTTATGAATCTTCAGCCCTGCTTGATAGCTGATGGTGGTGCAGGAGGCGTGCTGGGCAGCCTTCATCAACCGCGTGCGGGACAACCTGCATTGCGTGCTGGCCATGAGCCCAGTAGGGGCAGCCTGGCGGGCTCGATGCCGCATGTTCCCCTCCCTCACCGCCTGCTGCACCATCCACTGGCTGCGCCCCTGGCCTCACCAGGCCCTGCTGTCTGTCAGTAGCCAAGTGCTGCAGAGCCTAGATCTACCGCAGCCTGACCTCAAGCCAGCCCTGGCCAGCATGTGTGTCCACATCCACACCAGCGTGGCTGCTGCCTCTGACAAGATGTATGCACAGCTCAGGCGCAGGTATGCTTCTGATTCATCCGCAGCATACATTGTGCATGATCTGTTTTGTGGCTTCTGCAAAGGCTGCTGAAGCAGTGACCCCTGCACATTGTGCCTTGCTGGTTGGTTCATTGTGCTGGCACTGCTGGTGACAGCGCTCCCTGAACGCAAAGTACACAATCCACTGCATCTGCCTATGCTCTGTGCTCACTGCAGCCAATATCCTGACGGATTGCTCGCTACACAGGGCTGCCTCTTTCCAATCTGTATGTATCCTGATTGTGCTTTGGCCTGCTATCAAGGTGCGCCCTTAGATCCATGGCTGCTGTTCTGCTCAGGTACTACACAAGTCCTAAGAGTTACACAGACTTGATCAGTCTGTACACCAGCCTGCTGGCAGAGAAGAAGAATGAGTACGGGGAGGCCCAGGACCGCCTGCTGAATGGGCTGAACAAGCTGCAGGAGACCAATGCTGTGGTGGACGCCATGCAAGCCCAGCTCAATCAGCTGCAGCCTGTTCTAGAGGAAAAAGCTCAGGTGCGCATTGTCCCATAATTTTTGCGTCCCAAAGTTTCCACTTGTTTGCTAACCACATCCTGCCTCAAATGCATTTGCAGCCCCAGTTGTTCTTCTGGGTTGTTGCATCCTGCTGTGACTGTAACAAAGGCCATTGTTGGCCCATATCGTGGATGGAGTTCAGTAACATAGCTGATGCAAAAGGGCTTGCTTCAACTCAGCCCTGCGCCTCAGCAACGGGTGCCTCGTGCAATGCAGCCAGACAAGCATTTGGACCCCATTGCACGCAGCGTGGGCGCTGTCACTTGCCAGCATGAGCACTTATGCTGAGTTGGTAATACAAGAGGTGCAACTCTCATGTGTGCGGTGCAAAAGGCCACAGAAGCACTGCTGGCAGAGGTGACCCAGGACCAGCAGCAGGCCCGGTCAGTGAGGGCAGTGGTGAGCAAAGCGCTGAGCTAGATGCAAGTCAGATTTGCATGTGCTGCTTTTACAGGCAACAGCAGCACTGCTGGCAGAGGTGACCCAGGACCAGCAGCAGGCACAGTCAGTGAGGGCAGTGGTGAGCAAGGAGGAGATAGAGGTCAAGGCGAGGGCAGCTCAGACACAGGCCTTGGCAGATGAAGCCAAGATAGAACTAGAACAAGCCCTGCCTGCTCTGAACGCAGCCACAGACAGCCTGAACTCCCTGAACAAGGGAGACATTGTGGAGATCAAGAGCATGGTCAAGCCGCCACCCTTGGTGCAGATGACCATGGAGGTGCGCTGCTGCTTTCTGCTTATGATCCTGACTTTGTGCTGCTGATTTTTGCTTGCAACCCTGATTTGGTGCTGAGGAAACAACGCCTCCTTGACTGTATGTGAGACAGGTGTACAGTATATCTGTGCACGCCTTTGTGAAGCATGTCACCATAAGCTACAGCTGGTCCAGCTCTCAAGGCATTCCAGCTGCTCCAGTATTCATCTTCACCCCTTCTTAGCTTGCTCTGGCTTATTTTGCCTAGTCTGCCTCCTGTCAATATGCCAGTGACTTTGACCAGCAGTTTGCATCTGGGTCTCTCTGCTGCTGCATAGATGTGACCTTTCCAGTTGCACTTTGTCACATCTTGCTGCTGCAGACAAGCAGCACTGAATGTCATCCCCATCACAGCAGGGTTTACAGTCCGTGCCTGATGAGTCCACTTTCATAAGTGGTGTGGTGCAGGCTGTGTGCAATTCCTGATCAAGAGCGATATTGTCGAAATCAAGAGCATGGTCAAGGATTTAGGGTTGAGGGTGAGTTGACTAGTACTAACATGAGTGGTGTGGTGCAGGCTGTGTGCACCTTGAAGCAGGAGAAGCCAGACTGGGAGACAGCCAAGAGAGTGCTAGGAGGGTCAGACTTCATGAAGAGCCTGCTGGAGTTTGACAAGGACCACATCCCAGACGCTGTCATCAAGCGTCTGCACAAGTACATTGACCATCCTGAGTTCACCCCAGAGGCTGTGGCCAAGCAGAGCAAGGCTGCCCAGTCCCTCTGCATGTGGTGCAGAGCCATGGACGTGTATGATGGCATTGCCAAGGTATGTGCTCTGCAGCCAGCTCTTGCCAATGCACATCTCGGAAGCTTGAGATGCTGTGACTGCCATACAAAGTGTACATCTGGCTCAGCATTTACTTATGTAGCACGACAGCTAAGAGCTGTGCTTCAGCACTGTAGCACATATGCTGGGACCATGCATGATGTACACATATCTTTTGATTCTGTTGCTGACATTCTGAAACATTGTCAGTTGATACATGTCTGCAGAGATGAAAGATTCTAAAAGCGGATAATGTCAGCCACAGCAGCTTTTGTGTAAGCGACATAGTCTAACGTTGTATCTCCTGCAGGTGGTGGAGCCCAAGCGGGTGGCCTTGAGGGGTGCAGAGGCCATGCTCATTGCTGCCAATGCCCAGCTCCAGGAGAAGCAGGCCAGCCTGAAGGCAGTGGAGGAGAAGGTGGCAGCCCTGGAGGCAGCCCTGGCCTCCGCTCAGACCGAGCAGGCGCGGTTGCGGGAGCAGGCCAGCGTGACGGCCACCCGCCTGCAGCGCGCTGCCAAGCTGACCAGTGGCCTGCAGGAAGGTGGTGTGCGCTGGGGCGAGGAGGCCCGTCAAATCCAGGTTCTGGGCAGCAAGTCATACCTGTAGCACCTCATCAGTTGATGTTTCCTCAACAAGTCTCATTGGTTTCATGCCTGTTAGCGTGTCTGTCAGCAGATGCAGCATTTTGATGTGCAATATCATGTAGCATCGTGAGCATCAAAAACAAACATATTGCTGCATCATCTGCTGAGTTATCAGCAATAAGCCACATACCTTACTGTTCTGCTAGGACAGCAGAGAAGCAGGCAATTTCTGATGCCTGACTGTACCTGCTTTGCTGCAGACTAAAAACACATATACAATGCTGCTGTCAGATCTGACAATTACAGCCTGAGGACATGTGATGGCTGATGCTGTGTGATGGGTGCTGCAGGACAGCATGCAAGTGCTGGTGGGTGATGTGCTGGTCAGTGCGGCCTGCATTGCCTATTATGGAGCGTTCCCTGGGGAGTACAGGCAGGAGCTGGTGGCCCAGTGGAGGGAGCGCTGCAAGAGCTCTGGCATACCTGTCTCCCCAGATTGCACCTTGAGGAGTGTGCTTGCTAGCCCCATTCAGGTGCAAATGGCATCACCGTGGCACTAATTGAGTAATTTGATTGACATGAACTTCACATGTGATCCAATGCTTTGCCTAGTCAGTGTACACCATGAAAGCTGTAGCTCCTGGCGTTCTTCATCCTGCCATCTTGAGCAATTGCTGCTGTGTGTTTTGCACTGTTACTTGTACCAGCAGAAGCTCACAAATCTGTGCACAACGCAGCTCTGATTTGCCAAAGTTTTGCATCACAGGTACGGGACTGGCGGCTGTGGGGCCTGCCAGCAGATGACGTGTCAGTGGACAATGCGATCCTGGTGAGCAAGGGCAAGCGGTGGCCTCTGATGATCGACCCCCAAGGGCAGGCCAATGCCTGGGTGCGCAACATGGAGGGGCGGGCGGGTCTCAAGTTGGTCAGCCTGGCCCAACCAGACTACCTGCGCATTATAGAGGGGGCGGTGCGGCTGGGCCAGCCGGTGCTGATCGGAGATGTGGGGGAGAGCATTGACCCTGCACTGGAGCCCCTCCTGCTCAAACAGGTCAGGTCACACCTTCAGCCCTTGTAATGATGAAGGCAGTGACACAGTATGTTGCAATGCTGCCTGTGCTAATTAAAGACATGGGGAAGACCATAGACTCCACCTTGGAGCCCCGCCTGCTCAACCAGATCAGCCTCCACACTGAAACATGTCACCATTGTAGGTCTTGACATAAGCATTTTGCATTGTTTTCAATGCTAATTTGGCATGCAATAGCACTGCAATGCAACTGTACTTTAGTTTCTGCTTTGATTCCACTCCCAAAGAAGTGAGCTGTTGGGCCTGACAGCATTGTGGCTTGGCAAGCATTTACTGTAGAACTTTGGTCTACCATTTTTGCAAAGGGCTTGACGGCCCTATCTGCTGGCTTGAAGTGGGTTTGTGGCTGTCACATGCTGGTTCTTGGGTCCTTCATGGTAGTCTGCAGCACTTAAGCAATGCAGCAATGCCTGTAGGCTGCATCTAATTTAATTCTGGTCATGACATTTGGTCAGACTCCTGTTGCATTGTCATCTTCATTTGCCCTAGTTGAGCTCAATCTGATTGTCAATTTCTGGCAGGTGTTCAAGCAGGAGGGCCGGTCCATGATCCGGCTTGGAGATACAGACGTGGAGTACCACCCAGGCTTCCAGCTGTACATGACCACTCCCCTGGCCAACCCCCACTACCTGCCTGAGGTGTGCATCAAGGTCACCCTGGTCAACTTCACCGTCACAAGACCTGGCCTTGAGGAGCAACTACTGGCAGAGCTGGTGCGCAAGGAGCGGCCTGACCTGCAGGCCAGCCGGGACAGGCTGCTGCTATCTATCAGCAATGACAAGCGCCAGCTAAAGGTGTGGTCCTCTTCACCGCTGGTGTCCCTGTATTGGTCACGGAGACCTTGTGCACTATTTTCAGCCATGATGCTGTGCTGTGTTGCCTGGTATGTTGTGTAATGGGTTGTGCAGTGCTCACTGGATATGTCAAGCATGTACATGGTTGCTCAAAAGGATGAGGCCTTGTTTTGTCTGATCAAAGGTTTTGTACAACTACATATTAGGTGCTTTGCATATATGTCAGTCTGGGGCAACTTTTAGTTTGTGGAGGAGCTTACTCTCAATAGTGCTGCAAAAGCCCTCTCCTGACCGTTCACAATTCAGCCAGCTCGTATTGAAAGAGCACGTCATTGCTCATATTTGCAGAGTCACTCAGTTGACTGTAAAAGCATGCCTTCAGAATTGGAGGCATGCTTCTGCCACATCATGCATGAGCATTGAATGATTTGCCTTGGCTGTGGCAGGAGCTGGAGTCCAAGACCCTGAAGCTGCTGAAGGAAGCCAAGGGCAACATTCTGGATGACGAGGTGCTCATCAACACCCTCAACAACTCAAAGCTGACGGCTGGCATGATCCAGAACAGGGTGCGTGAGGCCGAGGAGACTGAGAACAGCATTGACCAGGTAGCTACTACCTGCCTGCAGACTGCTGACACAGCCTGGGTCTTCTCCTTGCATCTGCTGCTTGTCTTCTGCAAGGCTGCCATCCACAGAAGCATCCTCACGTTTGCATGAAGGTTGACTCTTTCCATGCATGGGCACAATACCTCCAAAGCTGATCAACAAGCTGCAAAAGCATCATGTTGCTATGACACCACTTGCGACATCAGCACGGGAACTTGGTCAATCATTGCATGTCTGATGAGCTATCATAACACCATTTTGGCTGTATTGCAACAGGCAAGGGAGCAGTACAGGCCAGCTGCCAGCAGCGCCTCCACCTCCTACTTTGTGGTGGCAGACCTGGCCCTCATCTCCCCAATGTACCAGACCTCCCTTGCCTCCTTCATCACCATGTTTGACCACTGCATTGAGACCAGCGATAAGTCCCCTGACGTGGCTATGCGCCTGCGCCTGTTGACAGCCTACACCACCCGCTTCATCTTTGACAAAGTGCAGCGGGGACTGTTTGAGCAGCACAAGCTGCTCTTCTCCTTCATGCTGGCTGCGGCCACCGCCAGGGCCGCAGGCCAGGTCACCTTGGTGAGGCCCTGTCCTGTGGACTGCTGTGCTGAACATTCCGTGTTGCATGGGCTGATGCTGGTGCACAAGCGCCCCCTACACGACCTGGCATCAGATCACAGCTAAAGAGTCAGAACAGCATCACAAGCAGCTGGAAGCCTGTTTGGCATCAAGTGTGCTGCATGTGCAAATGCTGCATGCTGTCATCAACCTGTCTGTCCAGCTGCATGGATTTGGCTTCTCAAACTGCCCTGCCAGCTCTCTGCAAGACAGGAATCTTTCATAAACTGCAAGGCAAGTCAGGGAGGTAGACCTCCATGCACCAACAGTCATGTCAGTAGCATTAACAGCCATGCTTCCTTGGCAATGCAGGAGGAGTGGAATCTGTTCCTGCGGGGCAGTTCTAGCCTGAGCAGTGAAGCTGCTGACACAGCCTCCCCAGCCTGGCTGTCACTCACCCAATGGGATCAGATAGTCCTACTTGACCGGGCCATGCCATCACTGGCAGGCATTGCTGAGAGCATGCGCAGCCCTGCTGACAGTGTGGACTGGCAGCGGTGGGCCAACTGTGCCCAGCCGCACTCAAGAGCCCTGCCAGACGCATGGGAGAGCGCCTGCACTAGCTTCCATAGGCTGCTGCTGCTCAAGGTATGACCTGGCAAAATCAGCATCATCGACAACACCATCATCATCAGCAGCAGCAGCAGCAGCCTCAGTTACATGCTTGCCAGTATATGATTCTACTACGTGTACACAGGATCAATGATGGCCTACGGCGCAAGGTCTGACAGGCTGCTCATGAAAAGCCTGATGCTGCTTCTGACAGATTTTATGTCCTGAAGATGACACACAGCTGTGCGTTGCTGTCTGTGCAGAGGATTGTTGTACCAAGTTGGTTTGCTCCATAGTACAATTTCACACATGTGTGTGACTTAGGGATTTGTGTGTTGGTGAACACACCCTAAGGGAATGCATCAAGTTGCGCTTGGGCCAATTGTGAACATGCAAAGTGGGCTTGCATGCTGGTTTGACTGCATGCCTGGTTGAAGATCTGCAGCGGTGTTGATCGTACACTGTGTAAGGCCACAAGGAAAATCATGTCATTTGCTTGCAGATTCTGAGGGAGGACAAGCTGCTGATGGGATGTCATAGGTTCATTGCTGACAGCCTGGGGGCAAGCTTCACCCAGAGCCAGCCCTGGACCATGGACGCCATCATGCCTGACACCACCGCTCTCACCCCCATCATCTTTGTCCTCACCTCTGGTGCAGACCCCACTGCCATGCTGCAGGTGTTTCACATCACACTCGTATTGTGCTTGTACAGCTCTGATCTTACTTGAACACTGTACTGTTGAGTGTCACAGAACTTTTGTTCTACGACTGTCGGCAAATTTGGCATCTTGTGTAGCTTGCAAGGCTGCGCAAATGTGTTGGTAAGTTTGCCAGTGGCTATACAGAACTTGACAATGGCAGATAGAGGTTGAGAGGGAATGAGTCACATGCTGATGCTAGTTTTGCAGTAAATTTCTGGTGATGCTGCAAAGGCTCGCGTCTTCTGAAGGTTGCTGGCACATGCTATAGTCCGTTCCCTGATGCTGGCATTTGCCAATCCATCACATTATGGTAGCATTTGCTACAGCTCATCCCATCATGCTGACATCTGCTACAGCCCCATTCCATTACACTGGCTTTGCTGCCATCCATGACATCATGCTGCCGTTTGCTCCAGTCCATCACATGGTGCTACTGCATTTGCACAGAGGTTTGGTGAGAAGCAAGGGATGCAGCCAGGTGAGAAGCTGCACCTGGTGAGTCTGGGGCAGGGGCAAGGGCCTGTGGCTGATACCATGGTGACCCTGGCCGCTACAGAGGGCAACTGGGTCTTCCTGCAGAACTGCCACCTCGCCAAGTCCTGGATGCCCAGGTGACACATGCTGCATCACTTGCATGTTTCAGCATGGAAGCAGCATTTGAGTGGATGCATGCACTGTTGCACTCAGGTACACTGTGGCCATGCCAAGACAAAGCGGAAAACAATGGCTGCAATGCATGTTGTGCTTTGATGGCATGTGATTTCAGCCTTTTCTTGCCTGCATTCTTACTGGCATATAGATGCACATTTGCTGCGCAACATGAGCAATGCAAAGATGTCCTTCATGCTGCACACTGTATTTCATTTCATTTGCATGTCGTGCTGGACTTGGCAGCATCAAATCATACGGCAGTGTCCATTGCAGCAATGCACATGCGCAACTTGCCCATATCTCACATGCCATCATACCTCAGTAGTCAAGTACAAGTGAATTTGGCATGCTGTTGCATGACTATCAAATGGTGCATCCGCAGGCTGGCCACTATAGTAGAGGAGCTGAGCAAGCGGCGCATCCAGCGAGAGGCAGGTGATGGCGGCGTGCACCCCAACTTCCGGCTGTGGCTGTCATCCATGCCCAGCCCGCACCTGCCCGCCTCCCTGCTGCAAGCCAGCATCAAGCTGACCAGTGAGCCGCCCAAAGGAGTCAAGGCCAACATCATGCAAACCTACGCCAACATGACTGACGGCCCATATGACTCCTCCTGCCCACGACAGCCCACAGCCTGGAAGAAGCTGCTCTTCTCCCTTTCCTTCTTGCACGCAGTCATCCAGGAACGGCGCAAGTTTGGCAGCATCGGTTGGAACATCCCTTACAGCTTCACCCAAGCTGACCTAGAGTGCAGCATGATGGGCTTGGCGACCTTCCTGAACGAAGCAGAAGAGCAGGTCCCCTGGCCAGCCATGGAGTATGTGCTGGGTCACATCAACTATGGTGGGCATGTGACTGATGACATGGATCGGCGGTGCTTGATGTCCACCTTGAGGCGCTTCATCACGCCCAAGGTCATGGATGAAGACTACCGGTTTACACCTGTGTCAGGGGCTTACTATGCACCTCCTGCTGGCAGCCTGGACCAGTGCAGGTGAGCAGCTGCAACTGCAATGCCACAAGCTGTTTTAAGTGCAGATGGCCTGCTGTAACTGCAATGCCACAAGCTGCATGTGCTGAGAATCATAGCATGTGGTGCCTGCAAGTTGGCTTTTAGGAATTGCATGTGCTGCCTGAAGCTGTGCTTTGGCCAGCATGGTATGAGCTACTGCAGAAGGCCTCTGACAGGATGGATTTCCTTGCATGCCTTTAGCCTGAACATGATTCTATATACAGTTGTGTGTCTTGTCATGAACTATACTACTATTGTCATTACTGTGATGAACAACACACTTATCTTGTTGTATTGGCAGGATTGTTGATCATTGTTTACCTGAACACCTGACATGTTTTGTATGTGGGCTGCTGCAGGGAATACATCAAGGGCTTGCCAGCCACAGAGGCCCCAGAGGTGTTTGGCATGCATGAGAATGCCAACATTGCGTTTGAGCTGCACGAGACCCGCCGCATCATGAGCACCATCCTGGCCATGCAGCCGCGCCTAGCACCCGCCCCAGGAGCCACCACCCCTGAGCAGCAAGCAGCCTCCCTAGCAACCAGTATCCTTGGCAACCTGCCACCCCTGCTAAACCTGGCAGAGGCAGCCCCAGGGGTGCTTGAGGGCGGCCCCAGGGGTCAGCAGGGGCAGAATTCGCTGGCAGTGGTTTTGGCTCAGGAGGTGGGGCGTTTCAACCGGTTGAATGAGGTGGTGCGGGGCAGCTTGGAGGAGTTGGTGAAAGCGCTGCAGGGCGTGGTCATTATGTCCCAGGAGCTGGAGCTGCTGTCAACTTCCCTGCTCAACAGCCAGGCAAGCAGCCATGCTGCATAATGTTGTGTTGCGTGCAACCACACTCTCCGCAACCGCACCGCATGCAATCATACTGCATGCAGCCAGACTACATGCAGCCAAATTGAGTGAAGTTGTATACATCATGTGGCCAGGTGAGCACACAGCCTGAACCTGATACAACTGCACAGACTTTGCTATGCATGCATTCTGTGCAATCCTCTGTACTGCTTCCTTCTAATGTCAGGTATTCGTGCATGGCCCTGCTGATGATGCTTGTGTGATCTGCATGTGGCAGCATGTACTTGGCATTAAAGTGTTAGTATGTGATACAGGCTGCAGCACAGAAACTTAGAAGTCTCTTTGGATGCGTGATGCAACTGACTTGTCAGCAATGCCCAACTTGTTTGAATTTGGGCTGGCTGCAGGTTCCAGAACTGTGGCAGAAGGTGGCATATCCTTCTCTGAAGCCTCTAGGCAGCTGGGTGACTGACTTCCATCAGCGCATAGCTTTCATGCGATCCTGGCTGACTCAGGGCGTGCCCAAGTGCTTCTGGCTACCAGGCTTCTTCTTCCCCCAGGGTCTCATGACAGGGGTGCTGCAGATGCATGCCCGCAAACACAGCATTGCCATAGACACTCTCAGCTTTTCTTTCCAAGTCACACAGATGCAAAGCCCAACTGAGGCTGTGTCAGCACCAGAAGATGGTATTCTGGTCCATGGCCTTTGGCTGGAAGGGGCTCAGTGGGGCACGGGCTGTTTGACAGAGCCCAGCCCTGATGTCATGTATTCCCCTATGCCTGTATTGCACATGACCCCAGCCAAGGAGACTGCTCTTGCTGACAATGAGTATGACTGTCCTGTATATAAGACCTCAGCCCGTGCAGGTGCTTTGTCAACCACAGGTCAAAGCACGAATTTTGTGCTTTGTGTCAATTTGCCCATAAGAGAAGGCACTGATAGGGATTACTGGATCTTGCAGGGTGTAGCATTGCTTTGCATGTTGAATGACTGAGTCTTGGCTTCAACATGATACAGTTTGCCAGGCCCAATGACGCATATAGGCTAGGGTTGAAGTGAACATGATTTGCTCCCATCGTATGTTATTAAGTACCCAGGCCCTGTTACAGCTGTCTTCTGATGATGCAATGGAACACATTAACACACTGTACAGTTCTATTGTGTCGTAAGCTTCAATAAAAGATTTTTATCTGTGTGCTGAGCTGTGCTCCCTGATCAACAAATGCTCATGATTGACAGCTCTACAATTGTTCGACACATTGGTCACTGCTCTGGCCACACAGTCGAGTGTGCAAAGCTCAGGTTGGCACTGCCGCCATCTCTGTAAGGTCATGCGTGAAGACTGCAGTAAAACGTATTCGCAGTTGGGTACATAACGCAATGCCAACACGCTGCATGCTCTCATACTGCTCCTGATGCCTAACTCGCAACACCATATGCATGATGATCGAGTGCTGTACGATGACCTCTCAGCCAGTGAGTCTTTGACTCAGTTCCTATTTCACAGCCGACTTGATCTGCTTGCTCACAACCATTGCAACTCCTGCCACCCATTTGACTGCAGTTCAAAAAATAACTACCTGGCTGACCATGCACTGTAGCAACGTTAAGCTCTGTAAAACACCAGGAGACCATGATCAACTTGTCACAAGTCCATGAGAGCCAATTTCGCATTGCACTCTGCCAGTTGTGCACTGCGTAGTTTTGACTGATAGTGCTCCTCAACAATGGAGATGAACTGCGAGCCTGCCATTCTTGCCCTGCCTCGCCTCTGCACCATCTCCTTACCGGTGTCAACAGCAGTGTAGCAAACCACCAACTCGCACTTGATGATATCCAAACCCTCCTCAGCTGCAGCTGTGGCTACTAGTACTGCCATGCCTGACGCCTCTCTGAACTGTGACAGTGCATCCTTCTGCTGACTGAGTTTCATGCCGTTGGATCTCTGACCTTGATGCATGGGCTTCTTGCTGTTCTTTGCACGACCAGTGAACGCAAAGAAGCTAATGTTAGCCAAATCTGACATCTTGCCAAGCAGTTGAGTGATGGCGTGAACACTCTGTCTCTCCTTGACAAAGACAATGCTGTGCCAGGCTGATTTCTTCACTTGCATGTCCTTCAAGATAGCCACTAGCTCCTTTATTTTTGGGAAACTGACTTGAGCACCAGCTTGTGCTGCTGACAAGGCATCGAGGGCAAGTTGCAAATGACAAACATTCTTTGCCAGGTCATGAATCAATGCATTGCTGAGACTTGTAGCCACTGCAGCACTCATTGTAGTTGTGCTGAAGTTGCTTGCTGAAGCTTGCATGGCAGGCATAGGGCTGGCAGCTTGCTGGCTGTCTGCTTGTGCCTTGCTGAGCTCCAAGGCAGATTGCAGGTAACTTAGGCATGCTTTGGCAATGGACTGCAGTGCAACTTCAAAGCCAGTGTCTTTATGGAGGTTCAGGGCTGCATTGCAGCTGCTCAACAAGGTCAGATGGGACGAGAGGGACTTGTTCTCATGGGCAGCAGCTGCTTGGGTGTCAAGCCAGTGCTTGAGTCTGGCTGACCATTCGCCAGTTTGCAGACTGCCAGCAATTTCTGCCAGAACACCAGGATCTGTATGACAAGAGCCTGCATTGAGTCGCTTCCAACAGCTTCGACATGAAAGCATGCTGAGATGCTTGGGCACAGCATGATCACGCACAGCCCACAGTACAGCAGTACACAGCTGGTAATGTGTACAATGCCAGCAGCAAGACATGTATTGGTTGCACCCCATTGCGAACTGCCATTACACTTGCTGACCAATGTGTTTGATTGCAAACATATCAACATGTACTTGCCACGTCTGCTCAAACTCAGTTGGGTTGAGCATGCAGAGCATCACCTGTTGATGTTGATGCCTGTTGCTCACTAAGGCAACTGACGTGTTTCAACAGGACGCTTCCAAGATTTGTGGCAAAGGAAATGTCCTCAGACCTGCTTGCCACCAGTCTTGTGATCTCTTGTGTCTCACCGTTCACTTGCTGCACTTCAATGTTGTCATGCTGGACCACCAAGTAGCTGCCACACATGTTCCAGGCGAGGCTGTCCCGCTTTGCGTATGTTTGGACCTGAAGTACATGTAATGCAGTGAGGCACATGGTATGTGTGCATGTCCAGACATGCCCTGATGTTGGTGCATCTTTGACATCTTTGAGCAGTGCAAATGGGCTCTTGCAGGAGGGCATGGAAACATTGCTGCCGCTTGAACAGTGAGCTATGTGTATATTGTAGCTGTTTGGAGCATCTTCAGCAGACTGTGCAACTCATGTGAAAGTGATTGCACCATCCAGCATTTTCTATGGCAATGCATCAGCACATCAATCGGCTTACCAAGCTGCTATCCATCGCTGGGGTAGCTGTGAGTCCAAGCACCTGCATGACATGAACAGAAATCTGCATTTGTGTACATCCGCCTTGAACCATTCAGGCAGCTGCATCAACCAATTTCTGCTTCATCATGAAATATCACCGTATCTGTTTTTAAGGACTGTTGTTATGATGCTGATGTGTGTGGAGCTGCTGTGGAGGCTGGACCCTGCCAAAAACAGGCGTCACTCAATATGAGTTGAAGCAGTCACCTGTAATGTGCTCTTGTGCTCAGCTGCTAGCTGTGTGTACCTCTGTGCAACCTTGTTGAAAGGGTGGTTATGCAAGGTATGATGGCACTCATCAAAAACCTGCGCACTCAGAACAGACGAATGACTTTTGGTATATAAATGACACAGATGCCACAACCTAGTGGACGGTCTCAAGGGTCATACTTGACAGCAAATGTCACAAGCAGAAGGGCTGTATAGCATGTCTCATGATAGTACAAGACTCTTTGAAACACAGGCAGGTCAGCCCACCATGAGATCAAAGGTCTGCAATGTAGCGACTCCTGATTCCAGCATGTTGAGAAAGACTTGAACCGTCATGACCAGGACATGATTGAGTTTGACAATCAAGGTCCATTGCTGAGCATTCACAGGGTTCTCTGAACTGAAGCCTTGCACCTGAGGAGGGATGCACCTTGCAGCTCTGAACACCCCTGCATATGATTGGCAACATGTCAGCGCTGAGTTGGACACAATTGTCGCTCAACGACATGCGCATAAATGCATCACTCCTGCGCAAGCTCCAAGCTCAGCAACTGCACGCACAGAATGAGCTTGCGTGACAGCGATTGCAAATTCAAGCAGCTGCAACATGGGCTTGCATGAAAGGTGAATCAAATCAATCAATCAAATCAAAGTGCTTTGCCTCACAATACAGGAGTAGGTGATGTGGTTGGTGCTTGGCCATGTGACAGCTTACCAGTTTGCTGCTCAGCCAATGCCACAGTTGGAGTCAATAAAAGGACATGAGCTGCAGGCTTGCGCTGGAACAAGAGAGCAGCAGCCTCCACCACAACTCGAGTTTTGCCACTGCCAGTGGGAGCAACAATGATGTGGTTCTGACCCTGGCTTACAACGTCCAGCAACTTTTGCTGGAAGACACGCAAAGGACGGTTGATTCTGTCAACCTCGTCTGCTTGAATTTGTCTGCAACAAGGCAGAATGGGCTGCATAAGCAGCTTGCATTATCAACTTTGTCAAGCTTTTGTGTGCCATTATGCAGCACATTGCCAAATAGTGTGTAGTCACCACCACCCTGATTTACATGCACAAGAATGGCAAGGGACAGCAGGCATATGGGGACAATACCAAGTCTCGACAAGTGAGAGTAATGCAGAGTCTGCAGCTTTGTCCGTCATCGTTTACCTATTCTGCAACCATGCAAGTCTTGGAGATGAAGCAGCTTGCCTGGTCTTTGCAGCAGATTGGTGTTGCTTCAGAAGATGAAGGAATGCACTGCCACGGGATCGCGAATTGCCATCCTGTGTAAGCATGACTATGTGCTGCGCCTGGACAAATGCCTCCCACACTGTCTGATGCCCTAGCTCGAGCAAGAGCTTGCCAACTTTGACATGCATTCCCTGATTCTGCTCACCTAGCTCTGCCATGATGTGTTGAATCATTGCTATGTCATTGGGGAAGTTCCTGTACGCTGAAGCTGTGGAAGCTAGACCTGATTCTTGTGTGCTGTTTGCAATATCTTCAATTGACACGGTGACATCTGGATGGGAGTTTGTGAGATTGTCAGCTGTGTTCTTTGCAGGTCCAAAATTGCCAGCCTGAGTGGGGTCATGGGCTGACTGCATCAGCAAGGGCATGCCCAGTGGCTGTTTGGCATTCAACGTTTTGAGGGCTTGGCTGGCTTCTTGCACGCCTTTCAGGGTGTACATGAGCAGCTTGTCCAACTTGACCCTGAATAAGCCAGTTTCTGCATCTTGTTCTACTGCATCAGGCAGAACTTTCCGCAGTTGTTGCGCCAAGACCCCAATCTCTTGCTGGCCAGCTGGGTTGCTGTTCAACTGGTAGTTGTAAATGCTGATCTGATCTATGGATGCAAGGGCTGAGGAACTTGCTGGAGTGATGTTGCTCTTGACCCGCTGATCTGAAATGGTGTGAAAGCCTGCTGCTGTCACAACCCCGCGCACCCTGGCATTGCTCTCAACATGCAAAGCTGTTGCATCATCGCTCAACTTGCTGGGGCCTACAATGAGGTCTGGAACGGTCTGCGGCACGTCCTGACCAAAATCAGGTTGCTGCAGATCAACATGCATGTCTGACGCGCCAGCATCTCTTGTTGGGCTAGGCATGGCCTCCAAGGCAAGCTGTTTGTAGTCTTCTTGGGTGGCTGCAAATGGCATGACGCCAGGCATTGCTTGCGTGCATTCCATGGTATGCAAAATGTGCTTGCTGTGATCAACAGTGAAGACTTCCCTGCACACCAGACAATACTGAGTATAAGAGGCTTTGTGCAAAAGGACAGTGCGTCAAGTGACACCTTGTGCATGGCTTTTGGACGTTCTTGGCCAGAACTCATTCTGTTGCTGCTTGCCCAAGATCAATCATTAGCATGTGTTCCCAAGGCGCCAGTGCACGCATGCAGCAATCTGCCATGGCAACATGCTACCATTTTCTGCCATCAAAGACTGCCAGCAGCTTGTAATACAAGAAAAGAGGTGCTCACCCAAAGCGCAGAATGTCTGCTTGCAGCTGATTGGACAGCATGACAAGTTGCGCCTCTGTCAGGGCGTTTGACTGCACTGTGAACTGATGTTTTGAAGGGACAGTTGCAATTTTGAGATCTGTGTTGACGAGTGGGCTCAGCCAGGTGATGTCTGATCCATCACTTGCGTAGAGCTGTCCTATGCGCCTTGGCCTCAAGCTATGCTCTTGAGAGGTGGTGAAGCTGACGCCGCCGCTGTCTAAATTGCAAATGTCCATGACAGCAGCAACATTTGCTGGGGTGGGGGTACGTGAGACTTCGTATATCTTGTGGCTTGTGTACTGTGTGAACAACACATTTGTCAAACAGCTGCGACATGCAAGTGATGCCACAAGGTGTGCAACCAGGCACACCTTTTGCCTGATAGCAACTTCACCTAACTTGTATATAGTGTTTGGCCGCTCACAATCAATGACGGCCTTGCCTTACCTCTCGTTTTGAAGACCAATCATTTTCAGCGTCCAGCAGTGTGAATCTGCAACTTTGCTTACAGATCACAGGGTGATCAGCTGGCTGAAAGCTGAGATCACCACCATAGCCTTGGTTGACTTTTTTCTTGCCTTCTTGATCAAGCGAAGGAAAGTGGGGGCCACGGGGTCGCTTTGTTCTGGCAGATTTGTCACCCGAGTGCTGGACTACAGACAGACTGGCCGTAATGTGTGGGTCCCCAGAGTAAAGGTGCGCGCATTCGTCTTTCGGACTGGACTCGTCCGAGGCGAGGACCCGCAGTAGATTGTCAGATCCGGATAAGGCAGCAAGATAGACGCTGTCCGCCTGAAGTATGTGACTGTATTCTGGAAAGGTCAAAGGCCGCTGCAACATAGGGCGATTTAAAGCGAACGCTGGAGCAGGGTGAGCCATCACTGAATAGAGTCAACGACTACAACTCGCTCGTACATGCGCGCAGCATGCCAGGACAATCTTGGCAAAGGCATCTTCCGTGTTGTTGCCCTGCGGGTTGCCCGTGTTGGAACTCTCCAAGCCGTGTGCGCACGGCTGCTTAGTCATAGCTCGACAAGGAGCGTTAAAGTCCTTAGTCATTCCTCTCAGGAATTGCGCTGATCCTCCAAGACTCCTGAGCAGAGTCCTGAGCCGCGGCGTGCAAGCTGTGGCGTGTGAGCTCTCATACCACCTGACATCAAACTCAGCATAGTCGCAGTTGGATCGCGCAAGTTGCGTAATTCGCGTCTTTCGCCGTGGCTAGGCGTTCGACTAGGGCGCCACTGCTCTGGAGCAGCGGTATTCCAAAGACTGCTTGGTATGCGTCGCAAAGCTTGTACAGCTTTGAGTTGATGGCGCCGCTACAGGCTGTAAGCAGTTTCAGCTGACGACCATACTGGTTATCTCTGGGATTCTTGTGAGGTAAGTGATGAAGACTAGTATGAAAGCGCATGCCGCGCTGTGTCCTGCTCAACTTTCAAATGCCTTCGCTGAATCGACGTAGTGCCACACGGTGTTTCCGCCTTGGGGTGCCAAGGAGCTGATTTAGGGCAAAAAGTCTCGATACTACACTGCAGACACACAGTGCAAGCGCTGCATACATTGCCCCCGCATGCTGCAGGCCTCCTGCAGAAGAGGAGCGCCCGACCACCGCACCCAAGCTCTCCAAATTTGGTGCATCAGTACATGATATGGCCAGGCACTGCTAGCATAGCCAGGTGTGACTGCTGCTGCAGAAGCTAACTTTGCTCTGTTACCAATGTCAAGAATTCAAGTGTGAAGCTTGCACAGAGCCAGCAACCTAGCGCATTGAAAAACCTATCGTGTCTTCAAAAGGGTTGCCACTTTCAACATTTCAACACACCCTGACAAGTTTTGCCATTCTGCAAGTGGACAGCTTAAGCTTGTACATTGATGTGAGCGTGCCGTAGCTTCTAGCTTGCTGTGTGTCATGCATGCTGGATCCATCTTCTGCAGGCAATGTATGGTGCAAGCATTGATGTCCCAGGCGGTGGACTTGCCATTGGCATGGATGCAAAGTATTATTGCATTGGCTTGTTGCAGACTCCTGCTGTCTGTGCAGGTGACCACAAGGTCAGCTGCAGTATAGCAGCTTGCCTTGAAAGCCACAGTGAACCACAGCCAAAGCGGCAGAGAAGCACAGAGTACGGTGGGAACCCTGGTGGCATCATCATTGCCAGAGACGACACTACCAGCGTGTTTGCAACTTGCAATCATTGCGGCCAGAGGGTGCTCCCTGGTCAACTTATCATGCACAACGATGCTTTTGACGCTTATCAGCGCAAATGGTGGAACCATCTGGAATGCGCCAGGCTTGAGTTGTTTGGGCCTCTTGATGTGGGCAGCAGCACCTTCGCTTTCACTTCATACGAAATCAAAATGTGTGCATGGTGCGCACAGCTTGTGACTGCTGGAAAGGATCAGCTCAAGAGGTCCTGGATGGGCTATGTTCACTCACACTGCAATGTGATACCCAAATCCACCTTTGTGGCCATTCTGAAGCGCCTCCAGCACAGATACCCGGGTGCAAGCATGCCGTACAAAGCCCACAGATGGGGCAATGTGCGGGAGTTGTGCACCCTGGCAGGCGCTGAGTACACTCAGGAGGGCTTGTCAGCTGGGCTGCACCACATGCACATCAAGCAAGAGGAGCTGAACAGGCTGCCCATTGTACCCATCACACAGACACCATACGTGGCCACGCCACCAGCCAAGCCTTGCAGGTGGGCCATCATGAGAGATCAACCAGAGGCAGAATCCAATGCTCAACTCAGTCCTGTGCGTCATTCAGGAGCTACTCAACCCACTGAGCGCTCTGCGACCAGCAGCTCAGACTCAGGCTCAGACAAAGAGGCACTTGAGGCTAGAGGGGCTAGACACAGAGCTGCTGTTGTTGCCAGATCAGGACACATCGACTAGCACAGGGCAGCACCTACCAGCAAGCACAGGCCCCATAGGCGTTCTGGCCCTGCAAGCCATCGTACTTATGACGCATCCCTGCCAGTTCAAACTGCGCATCAGCAGCGTAGGCAACTGGGCAGATCTGAAGCTCTTGGTGATGAAGACTCAGCTTCAGACGGGGCCAGAACAGACAGTGGCTATGACAGTATGGACGACTTTGTTGTCCCAGATGACGACGACGCCGACACTACTGATGATAACGACAGTGCATCATCATCTTCAGGCAATAGCTCAAGTGCTGGTGATCAGAGTACAGATGCTAATCATGACGATGATGCGGGGCATGAAGAAGCTGAGGCACAGGCCTACAGCAATCAGGCGACACAAATTTATGCTCCTGCTGTGATAGCAAACACCCCAATCATGATTGACCCACCTAGTCCGATGCAGTCTGGAGACGTTGCCAGCACAGATTGTGATGTTCATTGGCAGGAAACTCCATTATATGCTCCACAGGAAAGCACTCTATCAACCCCACCCCTTGCAACAGATGATGATGCGATTGATCTCATAAAAGAAGACCCGTCATTCCACACGCCTGCAACAGCAGTCCCAGCACCACCATCACCGGCTGCGCAATTGGTTGCAGGCTGCAGAAGGCTCTGCAAGCGTCCTCAGCAATCATGAGTGACACCCCTTGTTGAGCTGACAGAGAGTACAGAGCCTGTACATTGATTTGACCAGTACAGCAAACAAAATGCAGATGACACCTATATAGTGCCAGACGTGTTTGTGCGTAGTTGCTGCATTTTTTTGTTCCTGTAGGACCGTGTTCAAAATCAAGTTGAGTTTGAGTGAATCTACTGACTACTGAGCTTTGCAAAACTGCTTACTCTGATTTTTCCTGTCATCAAGTGTTCAGCACTTTTCCTGCGATATACTGAAACAAAGTGTGGGTTGATCTATTTCAGCACTGTATTGGGCACAGTATCAGGTGACAGTGATTGAGTTGTTGCAGTGCTTGATAGCGTCAGACTTGCGGTTGAACCATAGAACTGAGTAAGTGTGTGGTTCCAAACACACGTGATCTGGGCTGATCATTGACTAGACATTTTGTACTGCATAAGCGCTTTCTTGGGAGCAAAGGGCAACAGTTGGGACAGCAGAGGACAACAAGCAATTGACAACAGGAATTGAGTAGACTACACAGGACTGTTTTGCCTTAATCCTTAGTTGGTTCTACTGTGTCAAGTATACATGGAGACAATAAGTGCACTTACACAAACTGTCAGGATGACAGGTTGGTTGTGTAGAGGTGCTTGCCTTGCCAGACGCGTTTGAAAGTGCTGTTATGATATTGATTCTGAGCTTTCATGAAGGTGAACTGTTTAATGTCAGTAAGTGTGTTTCCCTTTGCAACAGTAAGTCTTGCTTACACAGAAACTGCAAGAAAGGAGAATTCTTTCGACCAAATAAGTTGCGGATCCGGATGGCTATTCCACTTTCAGCAAATTGTGTATTGCAGGCATGTTCCTGCCCCACAGCCAGGTGTTTGCAAGTAGATGCAGCTTTCGAGCAGGTTTCGCGGGCTGGCAGGAAGTGTTATTGTTGTGTTTATGGCCAGCAAGGCATGTTACACACACAAGCACAGAAAGCTTGCCGTTCAGATTCACCAGCATTGTAATATGTTGACAAGCTGATCAATTAGCGGCAGGTCGGGCATCGTTGTCTTATGCCCGACGACCATGGAAACAAGGTCGGAGCAGCTGCCATCCCGTTGCAGCAGGCAGCACCATAAGAACAATTTCTTGATCCATCAACTATTTTTGCGGCAGGTAACACTTGCAAACGCCCAGTGCAACGGGCTCTGCTAAAGAGCCTGGTGCAAGAAGCTTTTTGGCATTGCAGGATCTGGACGAGTGTATAGTCTTGATTGATGATACTCTCGCCGACACGCAAGGCAAAGCAGAATATGCACTATACATAAAGGCCCTGATCCACCGTCAAAGAGGTGTTGCATCTGCCTTCTGTCTGGTCCTGCAAAATCTCACAAACGGGCGAGCCCACCATTAGAGAACAAACAAATGTCGATCCTTTGCACAGGAGAGCTGTCAGAGTCACTGCAGCTCTTTCAGCAAACTGTTGTTGTCAGCCCCAGTAATGTGACTCATCACAAACAGGTCTGACAGCAGCATAATGTGCGCATTTGCTGCTTTTTGCACCATGTACAACATCATACGACATGCAGGTAGGCCGAGCTTTGTACCTTTTGGGGCGCTTCGATGCAGCTGCTGAGGTATTCCAGGAAGCCACACAGTTTGCACCACGAGACTGGGAACTCTGGCACAGTCATGGCCTGTGCCACATCGCTGCCAAGGACTATTCAAGGTGCAAGCCAGGGTCAAAAACCTTTTCCGCCATTCTCAATGGTTTTTGGACTGACCATATCTTTGCTGCAGGGCTGTGCAGAGTCTGCTCAAGGGAAACTCAATAGAGCAGCATGACACCACATTTCTGCAGCTCAGCAAGGTGTATGCCTTGCAAACAGATTACAATGCTGCAGTTGCAGTTTGTCTTGAAGCACTGCAATTCAGCCCAGACAACGCTGAAGTCCTGACCACAGTCGGTCTCCTGTATCTGCGCATGGGAGAAAATTATAAGGCCTTTGATTTCCTGGGCAATTCTCTCTCAAACGATCCAAAAAGCGTCAAGACAATATTGGCGGCAGCGAGTGTTATACAGGCAAGGTCAAGTGACATACATGCCTCTGGATATTTGCCAACTGTGCTGAAGAAAGCCAAGCCTCTGCATGTACTGACGGTTAACATTATGTATGTGCAGGATCATCATGATATGGACGTGGCACTGGTCAAGTATAGAGTTGCTGCAGTACAGACACCAAACTCGCCGCAATTGTGGAACAACATAGGTTGCTGCAAAGCTCTGCTGTAGCATGTACAGCATGCCCTACAGTTCTTCAGAGCTTGCTGCTTATTTCTGCAGGCATGTGCTTTTTTGGGAAGCAAAAGCTTGTGGCCGCGATATCTTGCTTGAAGAAAGCAGCATATCTAGGTACAATGCTGGAAAAGATCCCCAATTCTGCAATTTCCGTTTGCTGACAAGCATCATCTTGTCTGCCAATTATAGTGACTGTCAGTCTAAATCGGTTACGCAATACATGCCTGTTGCACAGCAGCCCCTTGCACACAATTTTGAGTTTTCTGCAGGACCCTTTGAATGGATCGTGAGCTATAACCTCGGTCTCCTGCATCTTGCAGCAGGGCAATATGCTAGCGCTTTTCACCACTTCAGCTCATCCATCAATACCAAGTCTGATTTTGCTCACACCTATATGTACCTGGCTGTGGCGCTTGCCAAGCTGGATGATGTGGACAACGCATCTGCTGCTTATGAAAAGGCTATAGAGATGGATGATGATATGATGTTCAGATTGAACTACGGTAAGATGGGATGTGGCTGGCTCTGTTGTTCCCTCGAGCACAGAATCAGCTCAAGCTCAGTTCAGTATGCCATGACTGCTTATTTTGTGCAAAGGGCAAACAGCTGGTGCTTGCTGCAGCTATCACTTTGACAAAATTTGGCGAGCATGAGCCAGCACAGGAGCAGTTTGCCAGATTTGAGAGCATGTATAGTAAAGTGGGCAAAGAGACTCAAACAGCAGATGCAGATGTCGTGCTGCAGCGTCAGATGCTAATAGAGGCTTTGCAGCAGGGCTAGCAAGTGTCAGAAGACTTTGCAGCAGGGCTAGCTAGTGTCAGAGGCTTTGCAGCAGGGCTTGCAATTGTCAGAGGCACGCCAGGCTTTGCTAGCTGTGAAGATCACGATGCTGGCAGCTTCTTGGCAGTCAAAGGCGTTTCATGTCGCAGCGTGTGATTGTTTGTGATGAGCAGCTTTTGTTGTTTGTATGCTTTGGTGACCAGACTGCTGCTCATGGCACAGTGACAGGCTCATGCCTTGAGAATGTGCTTCGCTGCCACTGTTAGCGGGTTGTGCATGCCACAGCTTAAAGAGATGCAGATGGGCAATGGTACCTTCCATTTTTTCTTTAAGAAATCATGTGCACAAGTGTGTGCATGTAGAAAAAAAGTTGTCATGTTGAAGGGTCTTGCATGGCTTCTAGATCACACCTTGGTCACAAGCAAATGGTGAAAAGGGAACACCCAAACCTGAGCTGTGTAGCCTGGCAGGCTGAGCCTGCTGCATTACAGATACTGCGAGAAGTCCTGACTCAGAGACATAAATCGACCGAAGTCGTTGACAGGCATACAGACCTTGTACATTTGCCTGTACATGTCAGTGAGGCCGTTCACCACGAGGCTGGCAATGATCTTGGACACAACGTGATGCTGCTGCAATGACCAATTAAAACCCACAGACGCAGATGACACGTCACAGCTTTTGCAGCTGCACGGCGCATTTGGCTGTTTTGCTGTCCAAGTCTGAAGGAACGACAGTGCACAGCTGCTAGACCAACATGCTGCTCTAGGGAGAAATGGGCCAGGTCCAGCAGAGCAATAGTGACATTTGATCACATTTTTGACTTTGGCTGTGCTGCATCCAAGATTGGCTGTAGCTTCAGGGCCATGCCCATGCTGCCGCCAATTTTCAGCTTGCGCAGTAGGAAAGCCTGCAGCATGACATGGGAAAGTGATGCCTGTCTGCTGTAATCAACAAGCACGCCTACTAAGCATGTGTTGGCAGTTAGTCATGAGGGCCAGCATGCTACTGATGTACATGTGCATGCACATGTTGCAAGAGGTTCTGCATAACCCAAAAGACTAGTCTGAAAGTGGTCAAGGCATCGCAGGGACTGTACCTGCTGTGGACCCATCTTGCCCATGACCAACTTGACAAAGTTGTCGTCAGAAATGGTGAGTGTCAGGTCTGGCTTGTCGCTGCCAGCGCCTCCTTTTGACACCTTTCCCTTGCCAGACCTCAGGTCCAAGGTCCATTCTTCATCATCAATCTTGAATAGCACCAAGCCCTGCAGAAGACATTCCTGGAAGCTGATGAACTGCGATTGCACTGCCCAGATAGTCTGTGAGACCTGTCAAAGTTGCATCAAGCAGCGCTGATTGCTGTGCCAGTGCTGCCATAGGCACCATTGCCCAAAAGCGCAGGCACCCCGCACCTTAAGTTTGCTCACGAGTTCCTCGCCATCAGTTTCTAGAGTTTTGCTAAGCTGATCGAACAATGGCTCTGCGGCCTTCTGCTTGGGCATCCTTCGATGGCACTGATGTCACTTGTTCGCCGCGCGTTTGCGAATGCGTTGCCCTCCACTGATGCAAAGGGAGGTGCTGGCAAACGCAATCGAGTCAAACTGGCTTGCAAGTCGTAGATCGCTTGAGTCCGATGCCACTGTTTGTGCCATAGTGCTGACATGGCTGATGACCTGGTTGCAACTCACGACTCAGGCTTGGTGAGTTTGTGACTCGAATTCTGAGTTGAGAACAGTCTAACTTGCAGAATTCAGTGCTTGTTATGCATTGCAGCGTGAAAATTGCGTCGCTGCAGCGTCAGGGACACTTGCTGTATCGGCTGCTGCCAGAAAAGTCCGCTGATGTGGTCTGCTCGAGCTCGTGATAGCTGCTGACACTACTTCAGCATGGACGGACTGGTGTTCACTCCTAGACGTACCGACTTTCTGAAGGATGGCAGCATATTTGCGAATTCGCCTGCGGGCAATGGCAGTATGTGCAAGCCAGTCATCAGCAGCGCAGAGCGTGTCACCACGACAGCCAGTGAACGTGACTTGAGGTGCTGTTTTGAGATGTTGCTTGTCTTCACAGTGCTTGGTATTCGTGCTGCGCGCTGTAGATGGTGTCCTACTGCTTCGCCACAGATTAATCCATTGTAGGCTTGGTCACGAGGGCGCAGCTGTCATATTGCCCAGAGTGCACGCTCCACAACCAAGGAATGCCAGTAGTGCCAGCGCGCAAGCTTTGTGGGCGCCACAACCTTCAAGACTCTCAGAAAGTGCTGTGTATGGTCAAGATGACATTGCTAGGCAAATACGAGCAAAATTTGAGAACCTGGTTCGAGCCAGTCCTTTACCTAAGGCAAGACAGCACTGCAGCTCAGCACCCTGATTCAAATAGTCAAAACTGACTGACATTTAGTCAGCAGGAAGCCATTTGGTGCATAGCATAATGATATTGCCGTTGATGCCATGCAGGTGGTTGAGCAGCTGATAAGTCCCAGCAGTCAGTTGCAGCCTGCTAAGTGGAATGCTGGTCACCACAGCAGCATCAGTAAGCCGCCTATATGGCAGCAAACACAAGCAACAACAAGCCAGCAACCCACGCCCAGCAGCTTATTAGATTCCAGACATAGATCCACTCAGCAGCTTGCTAACAGACCTGCAGGTGCTGCCAAACATTCATAGTCATCCACGACGCTTTTTGCATTCTTGCTGCCTGCATGTTTGCAAACATCACAACAAGCTGTGGGCTTTTTGTCTGCTCTGCTTTGGCAATGAGGGTCAAGCTTTACTGACTTGAGTCACGACTCCATATTGGGGTGCCATGCTTGTCAAGTTGGTTCTTTCCATTGCAGAGGTTCATCCTCCAGGCTGCCAGCTTGCTCTGGAGCCCCGCCTGGACAACACCCTACACAGGCAGACTGCTAGTCCCCTTGCAGTTCCTGTAGCTCAAGCTCAGCTGCTGGCCACCACTTCAGAGACTGCAGTCATGGGGACAGCCCAATGCTTACATCAGGATGATGTGGGCATGCCTGCAGCTTCACCTCGTACTGTTGATGCTGCTTCCTTGCCTCAGCCCAGCAGTCAGCAGCAGCTGCCAGCAGCACCCCAAGCATGGGAGCAGCAGCATGCAGAGCATGTCTCGCCGACACAGGATCCTGATCTGCCAGAAGATGCAGCCGCAAGACATGGCACTGTAGGCATCTCTACACAATATCACTCTGCAGAGGCAGGACCTAACCCAGTGAGACAGCAGCCACAGCAGCAGCACAACCAGCTGTCTGTTTCTCCAACGCATGCTGAGCAGGCTGAAGTGCAGCAAGCTCCTGCAAGCAGTGCGCATGCAGCAGCAGGCCATGGTGGCATGCAACCAGAAGCATCAAGCTCAGTGTCCAGTCTGTCACCAAGCCTCAAGCTGGACATCCCTGGCCTAGATGACATGCTGGAGGTAGACATCATGTCTGACACTACTCAGCAGCCAGCCTATTCAGCTGAGCCGCAGTCTTGGCAGCAAAAGGGCTGCAAACAATGTCAGCAGCAGCAGAGGCCATGTGGGGTTGATGCAGACAAGTCTCCTGCTGAAACAGCGGTGGCTGCTCAATTAAGCAATATGCTACCTGCTGAGGTATCTCAGCAACATGTCATACAATCTGCAGCAGCAAAGGCCAGTCATGGCAGCAGGCTTGGTGTGTCCAGCCCCTCACCTGCACAGGGTTTTCCTCAGCATGGACAATCTGCTGCAGAGCCTGCAAAACCAGCAGGCATTGTTGACCCGCCTGCTGCTGCTGCCAGGACCTCACTGACAGACACAAGTGGCCAGCAAGTGCAACAGGCACAGACAGACATCTCCAGTTTAAGTCAGCTGGAGCAGTCTGCAATGGGCACCAGCACTGACATAGCTAATGAGAGAAACAGACCAGCTGGTCCATCAGATCATTGCACAGCTGATGCTTGGACTGAAGCCAATGCCCAGCCAGCAGGCAAAACGCAAGCGCCACTCACAACCTTGGTTACTCATTCTCGGTCCCCGCTGCAGCCTGTGAACTCTGACACTCCCGCTGCACGTGTTCTGCTGGCCCAGCAGCAGCAGCAGCAGCAGCAGCAGCAAAGTAAAGGTGCAGTGCCAGCAGTAGCTGATGCACAGGCAGGCTCACAGCTGGAAGATATGCAGACTGAGCCTAGGCCATTGCAATCTGCTGAACAGGAGCAAAATACTGTGCCAGCCGCCTTGGACTGTGCACCAATGGAAGCTGAGCAGCCAAGCGCATCATACCAGGCCGCAGCAGATGGTGAAGCTGCTGGGAGAAGCTCTGGCCAATGTGCTGCTCAGTTGCCACCTGCTACAGACGCAGGACCAAGCACCAGTCAAGCAGATGTTGTAACAGTGCTCAAAAAGGTGACTTAGCAGCATGGTTGCTCATGCCTTGTTGCATATATGACCTGGCAATATGGCCGCAAGTCTCTGCAACAGAGCGCCAGCTCTGCATCATGGCCTTACACAGCAACAATCAAAGTCTTGTGAGCTCTCTCATTGTACTGTCTAAGTGGAGCTATGTGCATGCCGGCTTCCATGAGGCCTATGTCTTGCACGTTTGCTGCTGCAGCACTGCCTATGGCGGCAGCACCAGCACATCTGCATGATACATCACAACCTTGATGGCAAATAGCCTTCACTCAGAACTTGTCACACAGCATATGGGACTGTCGCAAGTGCAATTTTTTATTTGCTTTAGTATGCAGCGCTGTCAGACGTGGTGAATGTTCTTGGCAACCTGTGCAATTTTGTGGCAGCTTCAGTTGCGCAGCCATGAGCTGTTGCAAGCAGCATACATTCTTGTAGGTCTCAGACAGTGTGCTGGGCGGTCTTGTCTCTGCTTGTTGAGCTTTGTCATGTTCATTGCCACTGCAAACTCCCAAGCTGTTGTCAGCGCACAGCAGACTAAGACAGGTGCTGCAGCTCAGCTCAGTCAGCTTTGGTTTCAAAGTACAAGACACAAACAGCGCATCAGTGCATTGACTGTGTAATGTACCCCTTCCATGAGCTCTCAACTCGTGGTAGTATTGGCCGAGCAAAGTGTCTAACTCTAGCCTGGTTGTGGGTATGATTGTTGCATGTTTGCTGCATAGCCAGCAGTTGGACCAGCAAATGATGATGAGCAGCTGACACACATATCAGTTTGCAAACATGCGTCTTTCTTATTGCAGGGGGCGCAGATGAAACGCCAACAACCTAGCAGCAGCATGTCCACAGGGCCTGCACCTAAGAGGTCAGTAACGCTTTGGCGGAGACATTCTTTTCAAACAAATATTGCAATGCTACCAGACTACAGGTGTTCTGCATTGCACTTTTAGCTCTCTATAATGTACAGCAGTTTGCAATGCATTGTGTCTGCGCAGTTGCCTGACAGTGTCTTAGCAGAAGGTGGCTGACAGGCGTAGTGTGGTGTTTGTGTTGACCAGCTCAGCAGGTCTTAGAGCAGAGTTCAGTACAAAGCGTTTGCTTCTGTGCCCCTCCTGCATGCAACAGAACCCTTCTGCCAAAGCAGCCCAGGCACCACGGCTTGTGAACCAACACTTTCAAGCATTGCCAGGCATCATTTGCACCAAGTTGCTGTCAAAAGCTCGTCATCACAACCAGCAAGTTGAACGCTGTACAACAAGCTTCAGCAGGAGTGTCTTCGTCTTTTCGTCTTTTATTTATATTTATATTTATAGGGCATTTATACCCCAAGCATTTTCTTTTCCTTTCAGTGATTGACTTAACAAGCTTTATGATAAACTTGTAAACATGTTAATCTGTCAGTGCTGGAGTTGATTGCACCCTTGATGATTTGAGGCAGAAAATAGGCATTAGGATGGCATCAGATCAAGTCACATAAGGGTTGTGCATGCAGGCAGTGCGTAGCCACCAGGAGCAAAGGGGCAGGCCAGATGCAGCCCCTGCTAACAGCCCCACCTGACGTCTCCTTCCAGGACAGGTCAAACCTGTATGAGGTCAGCAGACCCAGTCTATGCTAGATGAATGTGCCCCTCTCCAGGCATCAGTTTCATGCACTGATGTTGCTGGTCGTATTTGCTATTGGTACCAATATATTTGCTTCTCATTGGAGGTATCCAGTGACGCCCCTGCGCTTCTAAACAGCTTCACAGTTTTAAGTTTTTCATGCATCCTGTTGCCAACTATGAAGGCATACCCAGCAAAACATACTTTTGGCACTGTCCTTGGCTGCTCAGCTATCACCCTAGTAAGTTGATCTCACACATTGGCAATCCAAAACTGGACCAGTCAGAGGTTTGATGGTGGTGCAGACTAGCCGGCGAGGCAGGATTCGCATGCCTCCCTTGGCCTTCTGGATGAGCGAAACCAAAGTGCATGACAGGCAAGGAGGAGCTGTTGGCATTGGCAGGCCCTCAGCCAGCCAAGGCCCCTCACAGTTAGCCAAGCCTCAGAACAGTCAGCCTGCCTCATTAACCCTCACTCACGCCCGCTCTAAGGCACAGCCTGCCAACTCACAGTCACAGGTTCAGTCTGCTGCACGGCCCCACAGTAAGTCAAAGCTCCAAAGTGAGGCTCAGTCACAACCCCTGCCGACAGCTGAGAGTGGCAAGGCAGATGCACCAAGCAGGCAGCCGCCTGTGCAGCACAGCAGGAGACATGCAGCGCCTGCTGCTGCTGCTGGTACTGCTGCCGCTGGTACTGGAACTGCTGCTGCTGCTGCAGACACTGCTGCTGAGACCACTACTGCTTCTGAAATGGATTCTGCTGCTGACGCTGTTGCTGCTGGGCTGAGTGTGCCGCGAGACCCGCCCTCCCCGCCCTTCCCCTACCCCATCCTTGCTGGCAAGGGTGCAAAGGCTGGTAAAGCTGCAGCAACCGGCAGCTCGCAACAGGCAGCCTGGCCGCCTGTAGTGCAGCCAGCGCAGTCACTGCAGACCCAGAGCACGCCTTATCTTGTGCAGAAGCCAAAAATGACCTCAGGAAAGGCAGATGCTGTGCAGAAGCCAAGTTCAACTTCAGGCAACGCAGTTACTGGCAAAGGTGGCAAGAGCAAAGCCGCCAGGAGCAAAGCAGCTAATGCCAGTGACAGCAGGCAGAACCTGGGCTCGCCTGTTGCTGCTGAGAATGATGGCAGCAGCAGTCCTGCGCCTGCTGATGCCAAGCCTGTGTTACCGTCAGCAGAGAGGCCTGATACAACAGCTGAAGGCATGCCCAAGGTTGGTGCTTCACAGGGCGGCAACAAGCTCAGGAGGTGTGGCAACTGCAAGAACTGCTTGCTGCCTAGGGCCAAGCACGCCTGCCTCACTCTGAAAGCCCTCAGAGAGTCAGCACAAGCTGCTCAGACAACAGATACGCCACAGGCCTCAAGTCCTGATCCTGCAGCTGCGCAACCCAAGCCTCCATTGCCTGACCAGCCCAGCACTGTTGCAGATGTCTCAGCTGATGGGTCTCAGGCTGAAAACAGAAAGGCAGCAAAGGGAAGCAAATCAGCTGCACAGCCCAGCAAAGGTACCAAGTCAGCTGCAACAGCTAGTAAGAGCAGCAAGGCAGAGATGCCACCTGGCCCATCTGGCAAGCAGGGCAAGGCAAGAAAGCTGGTCAAAGCAAGCGCTGTTGGCAGTGGCACTTCTGATGATGGTGACAGGATCCATGCTGCCTTGACACAAGCAGTGGAACTAGCATCAGACATGGAGGAGCCTAGCGTGCATGCAGAGCAGCAGGAAGCAGCCCAGGCTCTTGACTCCCTCAAGCATAGCCCAGTGGCTGCACCCAGAGCCCGTCGCTCTTCCACCAGGTCTGCTGTTGCGGCCTCAGGTCCAGCTGCCACAGCTGTGGAACCCGCCGCCATAGCTGCAGGCCTAGCTGCCACAGCTGTGGGACCAGGTACCATAGCTCCGGGTGCAGCTGCCAAGGCACCTGCCCCAACTACCCTGTCTGCTCCAGCCCTGATGAAGAACAATGCCTCTCAGCCTACTGAAGAGTCTGGTGCTCAGCTAGCTCAACAGCCTGACTCTCAGCCAGCTGAGACTCCTGGGAAGAAGAAGCGTGGCAGGCCCAGAACAGTCCATCCCGAAGGATGGGTCAAGCCTCCTGCTGCTAGGGGCAGAGGCCGACCCAGGAAGAACCCTGTTACACCTTCACAACCCGACCAGCCATCACAGGCAGGCCAGGAAGCTGCTGCTGGTCAGTCACAGGGTCCTGCCCAATCAGCTTCAGCAGCGGCTGAGCCACAAGCTTATCTACAACAAGCATGTACGCAAGCAGCAGCAGCTGAGCCAGTGAGTGATAGACAGCAAGCAGAGCCAGCAGCAGCAGCGACAGCAGCAGCAGCAGCTGTGCCATTAGCTGATAAGCAGCCTGCCAGCACTGCTCAGGAGATGCCAACCGCCCATCAAATCAAGGTCTGCTGCTGTTCTTCATTCCACTGCACAAGCTTGCTGCAGCACAAGGCTGCATAGTGTTTGCACACCCCATTTTGCTTTATGTTCTCAACATCAGCATGCCAACATGCTTGCACTATCTAGCTATGCATGTCCAGTAGTGTCTGTATTGCATGATGGCTTTGAGTGCATGATGACTGATCACAAGCAGCACCTGTCAGGCATCTCCAATAAGTCAGCAACTGAACATGATGGTCTGTGCAGATCAAGGTAGAAAAGGGCCTCATCCCAAATTCAAAGCAAGCACAGCGCGCTCAGGCTCAAGCGGCTGCCGCCAAGGCCACAGCTGCTGCCAATGCTGCCACCGCTGCCTCAAGCCCAGCACCCTCAACAGCCACCGCTTGGACAAACGCCCAAAGGGCCGCACTACAGAAAGCTTATCTGACTGTCAAACCCAGTCAGCGCAACTTCTGGCAGCATGTGGCTAAGCTGGTGCCTGGCAAGACTGCTTTGGAGTGCTGCAACTGCAAATTTGATGAGCTGCCGACTCCTGTGGAGACTGTGAAGCACAGCTCTAGGGGGGCTGGGGAGGGGTCGCCCCTCAGACCCCCTGCCCTCAAGGTCACAGCAGGTCAGCAAAACCTTCTTGGGTTCAGCTGCTGAACTTGCACAACACAGGCTGCTGAACTCACAACAGAGAATGTATTGTGAAGTCTGCTTGGCAGATGATTGATCATAGTCAACACACTTTGCTTGCTGCTGATGTGTAGCTGTTGACAAGGTGTCCAACATGAAAAGCCCATTACTTGGTGCAGCTCTTCACGCAAAAAAACCGTCTGTTTGGGACAGTAATTGCATTGCAGCAAGGCAGGTGAGCCATGTCAGTCAGCCTGCTATCATTGGTGACCAATTGCAATGTACCTCAGCTCAGATAATGTGCTGTATATTGTTCTTTGGGCGACAGCAATAAAGGCGAGTCTTTCGCCGCTGCTGCTATATTGGATTTCCTTCAAAAGCTGAAGCGAGCAACAGTGCAATGTGCAAAATCAGCAAAGTAGTATCAGTCAATGCAATGGTTGGTCTGTGTATGGCCCTCTGGGCCATGCAGCAAGCAGGCCGTCAAAAAATTGCAATGGTGACGCCACGCATGCCCTCTCAAGGCTGTGATTTGCATCATAAATTGTGCCTGACACCATGCAACAGCGCTCTTTGAAAGATCCACACACGCCCTGTGTTTGATTGTCAGCTGCTTTGCCAATGATACAGTCCTGCCCACATACATTTGGTCAAGGCACAACCCTGACCTGTGTCTGCATGGCTACAGGTCGTGTGAAGAAGCCAACTGCAGCTGCCACCAAGCAGTGGGCTCGCCAAGCGCGTCGCCATCAGCAAGCACAGGAGCAAGGCAGCGACGACTCTCCACAGCCATCAGCGCAACAGACTGCAGGCCCAAGTCAGCGCAGCAAGCAGAGCCAGCCACAGCACAACAGCGCCACCCGTACATTGCTAGCAGCCATTCACCGGCAGGACAAGGCTGACAAGTACATTGATCGCATTCTGAGGAAGCAGGGGGGCAGACTGCATAAGGCAAAACCATTAGCAGCGCCTTCAGGCAGTTTGCAGACGGGGAAAGGCAGTCATAAGGGTAGTCAGAAGGAAAGGTTGCACACTAGTAGTGGAGTCATGGCAGAGCTGCAGGCCTTAAACAGGCAACAGCAGCCTGCTGATGAAGACATGTATGAGTCTGAGCAGGACCACTACTTTACTGATGATGAAGACTGATTGAGCTTTTGCTGGAACTGCCTGTGTTGTAATACATTGCGACAGCTTCAACTTGTTTGTGAGTTGGATTCATTTGACGCGCAAACAGTGTGTTCAATATGTGCCCGGGCTGCCTCTTTAGACAGAGGCTCCTGCTATGACGCCTGACGGCATAGACTTTTCTTTTGTTCTTTTGGTATGTGCATGACACATGCTCTGGCAGTCCTTGCAGCATTGTCAGTGTGCTCGCCTATGCAGCTTTTCGTAAATCATTTACTATTAAACAGTATCTTCTACACGATGAGTATCCTGACGTGGCATGGATGTCTGAGCATGCTTCTGCTCAGACATCGTGCTGAATGTGCAGACTGTCAAATATGTGACAAGCTACTGTAGACAACCGGTTTGGAATATTTTACTACGAAACCACATTTTATGCTAAGCCTTCCTGAAAGCCTTAAATTTTATCAAGCTTGTAAAGTGCAGCTTTGTGAGCGAGTGATAGCATGTGGTAATCTACACCAGCACAGGGCCTCCTGCATGACTTTTGTCTCACACGTCACCATCTCAAACTACGGCAACTTCAGCTATATATGTGCATGCTTCCGTTTGTGCCTTGAGCTACCATGAGTCTTCTTTCGCTTATGGTGCTTCTTGTGACAATTTGCCGAGGCCATATGTACATCTAAGATCTGCATGAGAGCATGGCGGTAAAGACTCAGGTCTCTGCAAGCTTCATCCACAATTTGGCCAGCACCCTCACTGCTTGCACTCTGTTCCACTGCAATGTCTTCAGAGGCAAGCTGGCTATGCTCGCCTTCCAACAAAACAAGAAGAGTCTCCACCGCAGCCTGCAAGGAGACTGAGCATTGTGAAAAGCATTCGAACTTTGACAGCCAAGCAACTTTTGAGGTGAACAGAAAAGACAAGAAACATGTATGCCGTTAGGCGTCATGACAGGAGTCTTATTTGCTGCTCTCAAAGCAGCTTTTGAGGGAGACTTGTCTCTACAATCAAGCCCATGCAGGCGCACCCTCACAGCAGCCTGCCGTGCTGCAGTCAGGCTTCAGCATGGATTCCTGCTGTACAGACTGTTCAGCACTGTGCCTTGTCAAACCAGATTTTACCTGCTGAAGTGTTGCATCCTGTATCAGTTGAGTCATGACAGCAGTTTGGAGTTGTCGCAACTGCTGCTCAGCCTTGTCCCACGATTCCTGTTGGCCTGAGGAGATTGCACCTTCTCCCTGCTCCCCTGCAGCATGGCAGTCATTACAGCCCTGACGCTGCTGCAATGCCATAAAGCAAAGAATCACCATACACAACACTCAATACCCAATGGGAAATACCCAATACATAGTACTTGAGAGTATGGATCACTGAGCTGCAGTGTATGATGTTGGCACCAAAACGTAATACCTCATGCACAAGTAGTAGTATGAGAGTATCAATCACTGAAATGGAGAGTATGGCGATTCACTGCCACAACATATACACCGCCACAGGTTGGTTCACTCAGAGGCATGCTTGCGTGAGATCTCTCATCAGCTTTGCATCCCTACTGATCATAATGCTGCAGACAGAAGCTCGTAGGGTTCTCACACACCTTGATGAATGCTTTCCTGACCTGCTCTGCTTCACATGCAGCACCGCTGAGATGCTAGAATCGCAATGTAGGCAGCCACTTTATCTGCATCACTAAGCAAGCACATAGAATGCAAAAGATCTCACTGCAGGCAGTACTCAGAACTCAGATTGACCATGAACTGACATTTCTATGTGGCAGCGTCAGAACTTACTGATGGCATTGTTGCTGGACTTGAAAGCCTCCAGCAAAGCCTGGGCACCATAGCTGGCCAGTTGGGCTGCAGTGCTTCCACACACAGCCAGTGATGCTAGCAGACGCTCCTGCACAGACTGTCAGACCTGCTGATCAAAAGGCTCCAGAGCTTCAACACAATTAGGAAAAGATTGTGTTAAGCCAAGGTTGGCTGCTGAGGAATCCACATCGCCACAAAAGACGCACGCCTTCGACAAAGCAACATCTTCAATCTTGTTTGAGCAATACGTGCAGCAACTGCGCGACGTACTGCCCTGCTAGAGACACAACAGCCTGCATGTATGTCGCTCAAAGCAGCAGTGCTTGGGACAGTCAGCTTGATGTTTGAAAGGCTTGGAACAAAGAAGCACTGCAAGTCCACCTGTGCAGTATCTGCAGGTCTGCGAAAGCTGCACGACATGCTGCTTGATTGAAAACAAAACAACGGTCTGAGTGATGCGTTGGTAAAAGGAGCAATTGATGTGAGCATGTTCAGCCCTGCCGCACCTGACTTGAAGATGCGCTCAACACATGCAAAGTCCCCAGTCCACTAGCTGTCAGCACACTCAGTTTCAGCTCCCTTGCTTCGTCGTCTTCAGGAGGTTCTATGCACAGCTGATAGCTGGCAGCGCCAGGTGTCTGCCAGGGCAGTTCAGCGCTGCCCTGCCCTTGCCCGTGTCCCTGCCCCTGCCCTGTGGTCTGCCCTTCTTGAGAAGGCCCTTGGCCCTGTTCCTGTCCTTGCCCTTGCCCCTGCTCCTGACCTTGCTGTTGGTGGTGCCCTTGCTGTTGTTGCTGCTCTTGCTTCTGCCCTGTCTGTTGGGTCCAAGCCAGAGCTTCAGGCCCAAAGGACATGATCAGGTGTTCACTGTCTGCCGCAACTGCTGTCCAGGCTTCAGTCAAGGGTGTGTTGGCTGGCAAGTGACATGCGGCCACCAGGTTGAGATTGCCAGAGGCTTTGTCCCATGTCAGGTCAGCTGCAACACCAATGAGCTCCTACACAACATCAAGAAACTCATGCTTAGACCAGTAAATCACCATGCTCTTGATTCCAGTGATTGATACTCTGAAACACGTGCGTATTACGTATCACGTATTGGTGCTACGCATTGTGCATTCACATAATTTGCACTGCATTTCAGTGATCACAACGTTCGAATACTACGTATTCTGTGTTAAGTTTTGGGTATTGAGTGTTATGTATGTGTATTTCTGGTTTAGACACAGCTGGCTACCTTGTGATACAGGCTGTGCGCAGCGTAGCAAGTGCAGCAAAGCCATCGAATTGTGCACATTGTGAGAGATCGAACTTGACTGCCGGTTTGCTGACGATTCTGGCAAATAGCATCTTGCAAAGAGATTATGCAGCAGATGTCAAACTCACCGCTTTCTGAAGCAGCTGTTGAGTGACCACAGCTGCACTTTGGAAATCAAATAACAGAGACCTTCAGCACTGAGCATACAGTAATCTCTCAATATGATGAGTGCATTGGTTACCAAGAAAATGTCGTTACATCGAATGATCCTTACTCAGAAGTACCACTGTAGTCAGAATGCAGTGCTTGATTCCCAGTTGCATTGTCTTCACATCAAGAATGTGCTTACATCAAGTGTCCTTATGTTGAGAGATTACCATGTCCACTTTTGAAGCACATATCCAGAGGCAAGTCAGACTATGCACCAGCATGGAAGCAGCAGCAGCGTACCTGTGGCACGCTGTTGATAACAGGAGCAAGCACAATGCCCTGGCTGCCAACATTGGGTCTGCCAAACTGCTGGATGCAACTGTTTGCCCACAGCAGGCTCACATGCGCTTTGTGTATGAGACTTGACTCATCCAGTTGGGCTGGATGCAGGAGTGGCATCAGCACTTGCAGCTGCTGCTGCAGCTGCTGAACATCTGCCATGAGTTCTTGCTCCACTGGGAGTCCTGCATATCATGCTGATGTTGTGTAAAGAGTACAAGCTGGATCTGCCATGATCATGATGTGTTTCATGTCAGTTCCTCAAGCCATACCATCAGGTAGGCGCACACCAGCTTTGCCCGCCCCCCTTTCCCTGCCTCCCCCCCCCCTCCCCCCGCCTGCTCTGCTGGTGGACAACAGAAATGTCATGCTAATTTGTGTATTATGCCTGACAACAGACAGCATGGACTCATATGCAGATGTCTGGCACAATCAAAGCGTGCTGAGCCAAGTGATCTCGATCGCGAGAAGCATTACATGCCATATTGAAATGTGAATGTGTGCAGGTGTGCAATGGCCAGCAGCAGACCTCCTGAAAAATACAGCAGTTCTGCACAAGATGCTTGATTTCGTTACATAGATCACATTTCATCTCTTGAAATCATCTAGGATTTCAAAGTCATGAGAAAATTGTGTTCTTAAAAACACAAGTCAGGCAGCAGCTGCAATATGTGATCAGCAGTGCAAGGAGGGCCTTGCACATGGCATGCTTGTACTTGCTCAAAATTTGACCGTGAATCAAGTGTTGGCAGCAGGCAACCACAATGAGATGAACCCCACCTGCCAACGCTGCAGCCAACTTGTGTGTCTGCTGTGACGCATGGTGGTCAGGCCTTAGTTGTGCCAGCAGCAATTGTTTAGGTAGATCGACAAGATGCATCTTACCTGCTAATGCTGCAGCCAATTTGTGTCTCTGCTGTGACACAGGGTGCTCAGGCCATAGTCGTGCCAGCAGCAACAGTGCAGGTAGAACGACAAGATGCATCTCGCCTGCCTTTGCTGCAGCCAGCTTGTGTGTCTGCTGAGACACTGGGTGGTCAGGCCATAGTTGTGCCAGCAGCAACAGTGCAGGTAGAAGAACAAGATGCATCTCGCCTGCCTTTGCTGCAGCCAGCTTGTGTGTCTGCTCAGACACTGGGTGGTCAGGCCATAGTTGTGCCAGCAGCGACCGCGCAGGTAGTGTTAGCCTGACAGCCCCACCTAATAGCCACCATCTTGCCGAAATTTGCCAGCAGCAACTGCACAGGCGGGGCAACAGTATACACCTCACCTGCCATTGCTGCAGCCAGCTTGTATGTCTGCTGTGACACAGGGTGGTCAGGCGATACTTGTGGCAGCAGCGACCGCGCAGGCAGTGTTAGCCCAACAGCCCAACTGCCCCAATTGATACCCACCATCTTGCCAAGTAATTTGACATCAAGTGCACAGGTAGCACAACAGTATACATCTCACCTGCCATTGCTGCAGCCAGCTGGTGTGTCTGCTGTGACACAGGGTGGTCAGGCCACAGTTGTGCCAGCAGCAAACGGGCAGGCAGTGTTAGCCTGACAGCCCCACTTGACAGTCACCATCTTGCCAAGTAGTGCGACATCAAATGCACAGGTAGGACAGCAGCATACATCTCACCTGCCATTGATGCAGCCAGCTTGTGTGTCTGTTGAGACACTGGGTGGTCAGGCCATAGTTGTGCCAGCAGCAATCGCGCAGGTAGCGTTAGCCTGACAGCCCCACTTGACAGCCACCATTTTGCCAAGTAGTGCAGCATTTCCGCTGCAACAGTAACATCTTTGATGTGCTGCTGGTCTGTCAAGTCTGGCGGAACAATGCTGCCGTCTTTTGCTATCTGCAGCAGTGCTGCTGGTGACAACTGATAGCTGCTATGCCAGTCTGAGGGATGAAACATGGCTATGCGTGCCAATTGCACAATGGTGTCAGGCTGGGCGACTGTGACGACAGCATAAGGGGGGATGGTCAATAGCACATTGCCTGGCTGGACTGCAGCTGTGGTGGCCAGGCCGCAGCTGTGGAGCAGGCCGCGTGCGAGAACAGCCTGTTGCTGGTGTTGATCTGACTCAGGCCCTGAGTGCTGAAACGAGTTTCTGTGTGCTTGCTGGTTGGAGGCATCTGTTGCAGATGGAGAGAACTGTGATCCGTTGTGCGTTTGCTGGTTGGAGGGATCTGTTGCAGGTGCAGGTGACTGTGGGCCATTGTGCGCCTGCTGCTTGGAGACAGCTGTGATGGGTGTAATGCATTTCAAGTTGTTGCATTGCACCCCTAGGCTGTCACACCAAGCCTGTATTCATGACTGCCTCAGTATGCAGCCAAAGTCGCTTGCTGTTGCAGATTCAGCAGCTTTGTGGTTGGAAAATTGCATTGACTTGCCTCTGAGACAGCATGCAGTGTTTGTGAAGTCATGTGGTGACTGTGATGCTGTTCATTTGCCATGGCAAAGTCAGGATGGCGATGTTGCATGCAGCCAAAGCATCAACGTCAGCCCTGTGAAGCAATGCGCTCAAAGGGGGCTACAGTATCACCATGAATGATGGCATGCATTAGAAAGATTGCAAAAACCGTATCAAAAATTCCATTGGGAACAGTCAGAAATTGTACATATGCAGCAGCTAGCTGATCACTGTCCCAAAGGCGTCTTGTCACCAGCCAGTGCCAACTTGAGGCGCATCCTACATGCTGGTGAAGTGAGCCCAGAAAGAGACATTGCTCACCTCATGCGCCTCAGACCATTTGTCTACTGCTGAGCTCTGATTCCTGAGCCCAGGCAACTTTGCTGCAGCTGCAGCCACAGTCTGAGTGGCTTTCTGTGCCAGCGCTTGCAAGGCAGCAGCAGCAATATGTTTCTGCCCTGCTCTGTAACGCAGAGCCATGTGGGCAGCATGACTACACCCCCGCTGCCGAGTCAGCATCATATCATCCTCAGCACTGCCACCCGCTATGGCTCTCAGCTTTGCAGTGAGCAGATGGCGAAGGGTGTGCAGCACTTGCAGCTGCACATGCACTGGGCTGCAGTCAAAGGGGCTGCCATCACCTTGGCTTATGCTGTTGTCTTGTGTGCTGACACCCTCTGCTTGGGACTGCATTTTGATTTTATCTGCTTGTGGCTGCATTGTCGGTGTACATTCTGTGTCTGTTTGGGGCTTTATGTTGACCGCATCTGCTTGTGACTGCGTCTCTGGAGTGGTCTTTCGGCCGCTGCTGGTGTTGCCTTGTTGCATTTGAACCCCAGCAGGCACAGCACACATCTCGACCAGTCCCGGTACCCTGCTCTCAGCATTGCTGCTATGTCTATCTGGCTCTTCCAACACTGCAGCAGGTGAATGTGCCACAAGATTATTTGAATCATCCCCAGCAGGCAAAGCACGGGTTTTGCTCATTGCAGCTGGGGCCTGGGCATCATGAGCTCTTGGAGTGTCCCCAGCAGGCAAAGCGTGCTGCTTGCTGGCCACAGCTGGAGCCTGCCACCAGTGATATGCCAGGTGGTCTGGCATGAGACAGATAGCTGCTGTATTCAACAGAGACTGCACAGCTACTGTTGGCGGCAAGCCAGGTTTGGACTGTTGCTGTAGCTTGAGGTAGTGGCTGGTTGAGAGGCCTAGGCGCTGTAGCAGGGCTCGCCTTTGCACTACCCGCTCATCTGGCATGGCTGCTGAGGCGCTGCTCTCTGCAGCATCACAACACTATGTTCAGCAGAGACAGAGGGTTTCACGTACTTTGGTTCAGCATCACAACATTGCATCAGCACGAAGGATATGCTTTGTTGCCAGTGAGCACTGAGCTCTCTGCAGAATGATTGACTGCTGAATGGTCAACAAAGAATGCAGGATAGCTATGACAATGGCTAGGACCACAGTCCAGCCTACTGCAGTTGAGTGATGGTGGAGCTGATACGCTGAGTGAGTGTTGTAGCCAGGGCAGCCAAGTGGTATGCACAGTAAACACAGCATTATGGCAGCACCAAACTTGAGCAAATATGGCTCTGAAGTGGCAAGGATGGCCTCTGTGCAGGCATGACATGGAGCTAGCGGTGGCAGAATAGCGGTGGCAGAATAGCGGTGGCAGAATAGCGGTGGCAGAATAGCGGTGGCAGAATAGCGGTGGCAGAATAGAGCACCTTGATGATGTTGGTCATTGCCGTAGTCAGATGCTGCAGATGATCCCCACAGCACATGCACATGGCAAGCAATGAGTCACAATTTGCATTGGAATACATGGCTTGCTGCCAACTGTCATAGTCAGAGGGTGCAGGGTGAATTGCCTTGGTCTCGCAGATGCCCATTGAATAGCACAAGGGCAGTGTGTGGCTGACGTGGTGAGGTGATGGGGTCCACTACAATCTGGCAATGCAGCGACGCTTCGCAACTTCAGAGCAACCTTGCCACTGACTGTTGACTGGCACAATCAGAGGGTGCAGCATACACTGCCTGAGACTTGCATATGCGCACTGATTGGCACAAGGGCAGTGTGGCGCTGACCTGATGAGTTATTGGGGCTATCTGCTGAGCCAATCATGACATGGCAAAAGTGACCAAGCCAAAACCTGATCGCTACTGGCCACAGCCCAACGTAGTCAGAGGATGCAGGGTGCTTCTCCTCTAAGTTATAGATGCCCATCAATCAGTACAAGATCAGTGTGTAAGTTATCGTTCCTGAGGCTGACCTGGTGAATCACTGGGGCTATCTGCCAAGCCAATCATGACATGGAAGAAGTCAGCCTGGTTGTCAGGCAGAGCAAAGCCGTACCCCAGGATCAGCTCCTCATTGGACTTGTTCCCATAGTTGCTGTACAAGACTTCCCCCTGCATTTCAGTGCAATGCGCTGTGGGCGTGTCATACTGTGGACCAGCTTACAGCCACCAGCAGCAGCAGCAGCAGCAGCAGCTTGACTCGATTATGCTTGCTTAAGGAAGCTGTTGTGTTGCTGAGAGAATGGCGTGTCTTGCACATGCACTGAACATGCATCACGCACGGCAAAGCAGCTGCGGATGCATGTTACCGTTTGCACATATTGACTTGCTGTGCAACTCTTTCACATCAAACACAATCATTGCTATGACAATATGCCCAAGTCAGTATTGCCAGGGCAGAAGAGGCTGAGATACGTCCGGCATTGTGCTGATAGCGTTGCGCCTTTCTGAATGGGACCAATCTGATCAACAGAAAGGCGCTTCAACTTTTTCCGCTAGCATGCATGTGATGACATTGAAGGCACTTCACGGTTGTGGTTGGGGTGTCTGTGATGAATCAAAGGCACTTCACCTTCTTGAGGATAGTCAATGTGATTCAGTGGAAGGCACCCCACCGTTTTGACTGGGTGGAATGCGACCATTTGGAAGGCACTTCATCTGTTTGACAGGAGCAAATGCAATAACTTGGAAGGCATCACTTCCTGCGGGCCCAGTGTGCCAGCCCAGATGGGTCTTGGGGTTCATCGCTTCAAGTCAAGGGCAAATGTTGTTGATTGAAAAGCACTTCACCTTTTTGACTGGGGTGAATGTGATGAACTGGAAGGCATCACTTCCTGCGGGCCCAGTATGCCAGCCCACATGGCGCCTGGGGTCATGGTCTAGCAAATCCGCAATGGGCAGCAAAGCCAAACCAGGTCTGTCAGCAGCACCTGCATGCAACTTGCCACATGCTCTTGAAGATGTGCCTGTGGGTCATGGGAAACCAACTGCAACATTTCAGGGGCCAGGTCCCATATCCATACGCATTTACAGATGACATTGTCACAGCAAAAGCAGACTGGTAGCCTGCACAAGCTAGCTGATTGCTGCTTGTGTTCTGAGTCTACAATTGCGGGCGGACAATGGTCTTTTGGTACGCATCGTCAAGGACTTGACCCAAGCCTTGTAGACTCATTGCCAATACCAACCTGGGCATAAAAGGTACCAAGGATCTGAAAAAAGGTGCTGCGACAGGCATCAGAAACTGCAGACTGCAAAGGAAGTGCCAGCGATGCTGGATGTATTGAATGCTGGAAAGCATCAGTAAAATCATATGTGGCCACATTTGCTGCCTGCAAGCGAAAATAAGCAACATATGTCGTTGAGGGCAACAGCAACACCATAATATGCTGTAATGAATACTTCTGACCAGACTGTTACATCAAGAGAAGCATTCTGACCATGGCATGCTAGATTGAATGCTCGTGATTACGTCTTGGACGTGATGGTGCTGCAGTGAATGCTTGCGACTAGACTGTTCTTCTTGAGGGGAACAGATTTACCAAGGTATGCTTTGTTGAGTGCTTGTGACTGTTCTACTACTCAGGAAATGCCACGGTGATTTATGTCATGGTGTGTTATGTCCAATGCTCGTGACCAGACGATTGAACACCACGATATGCTGAAGTGAACGCTTGTGGCCAAACTGTTCTATGAAGGGAAATAGTTTTACCATGGTATGCTATGTTGAACGCTCGTGACCAGACTGTTGACTTGGCCCATAGGATGGCTTCACCTGACAATGCCCAGCCATTGTCAGAGCTGTTCAGCAGCCGAAAGCCTTCCGTGTCTGTTGCTGAACTACATCCACACAACAACAATAAAAAGAGGTTGACGTCCTTAGGACAATTTCATTCCTATAAACAAGGCAGGGAAAGGGTACAAAGCTTTTGAAATGGTGCATGTTCACATGCAACATCAGAGCGTGTTGCATGAGCTGTCTAATGCTGTACTGTTGAAGCAGATCGCTGTGATGCTGTAAAAGGGAGGCTGCTGCAACAGGTTGAGTGAGAGCACTATGCATGTGACAATGACTATGGACCAACATGCATCATAGGGGAATAGTCTTGCAAGGATGCATGACAAATCAAGTGTACTTGACACTGACGGTGACCTGCAGGCATGCAACAACACAACTGTGTGGTGCCACATCAGATTGTGTCTGTGTACAGTGCTACACAAAATCCTAATGTCACCACTGGAATGCTTCAGGCAGCTGCGTTCATGAGTGAATTGAGAAGACATATGGCAGTGTCTCTGGACATACGTTGGTGATGGGCTAAAAGGAAATTTTCTGAATGCATGAGACCACTTGCATGTAACAAACACAAATATATGTATGGCCCTAGTAGGAAGGTCTGCAGCATTGCTGCTTCCGTACAGATTGTGAATACCTTTGCAAATGGGACATCTGGTCGCGATAGTAAGTCAGCCTTGCAATAGTCTTGCGGTGTTCTTTGACTGCAAGCTCCAGACGGGTGCCAGCAAGCATTGCAACCTCTGTGTCCTGCCACCAGAGAGGGTCGTCTGCAAGACAAGGTCATTGTGCCAACAGTATAATAGCATCAGACAAGCCTAAAGTTTGGGGGCTGTATGGGAACATGAGCTATTATGCTTACAACAGGAGCCCATGCAGCCATGCTTTTTCTGAAGTGATTGCACTAGTCAGCGTTCTCTGCAACTACCACTGCGAGCTTTGCATTGCTTGGCCAATGCCTGATTCAGTGCAGGCAGACAGCTGGGCAATCAGCTGGCATCCTGTGCTCAAGACGGCTACCATGATATGATGAGATCCATTGTGCTGCTGAGTCAAGAAGGCAAGGCTGATGGGTGATTCTGCAGCCTGCTTAGAGCATTGATGAAGCAGACTTGCTCAGTCAAACAATCTGACTGCCATGATACCTTCAATCAGTGCAGGCAGCAAGTCCGATGGTCAGCTGGCATTGTGCGCTCAAGTTTGTCATCATGACATGCGCTTCACAGCCGCTTAGACAGCAGTAGTCTTCTCTTTTGCACCCAAGGCATGTACCGTGAGGTCGCTTTAGGTTGGCAGAATCACATCTAGGGATTCAAGGGGTGATTCTTGATTGCCTCAGTAGTCTCAATGTTTGATCAGATTTGCCAACTGGCCAAAGCGTGTAGTTATGCTCTCCGTCTCACACACTGCTGTTGACTGTGTGCATTGATGTTGGCTGTGTGCCTTGTGGAGAAACTTACCGTATGATTTTGGCAAATATTGTATGAAATGATACCAGAAAGAGTCCGTTCCTTTTGCCCTTTCCAAAATCAGTAGAAGGCACAGCAAATGGCGGCTGTCAATTTGGTTGCCTGCCTGTTTCTTCAGCTTGGTCAGTGATACTCCAAACATTGCATCCTTTTCACAAAGACCAGCATGAAGCAGAAGATGTGGAGGTATGGTCACAAATGCCTCTGCATTACAGAATAGGCAGTGTTACCGACAACATCAGCAGCAGCAGCCACAGATGCTATCAACTTTGTAACAATTTGCTGCAATCCTATTCAGCTGCACTGACTTCAGCATTAATTATTGTCTGCACACACTCCTTTACTCAAGATATGAAAGCCAAATTTTGATGCTGTCATGAATGCATATTGCTGACAAGCTCTGCACTCACTGTCTGGTGATGTGTCGTGAGCTGCCACAACAGTCCTATTGCTTGCGTCTCCAGCAATCAGACCGCAATCCACTCCCTGCGCTATCACTCCGCGGTTGGAAAATTAAGCAAGCAAAGCAGCAGCATAGGCATGAGGAGCTCTGAAAACCAGAGGGCCATGTCGCTGTTACGTGAGCTTGTACCTGCGAAGCTGCCCAAGCAAATAGGTGCTCCATGACGATTTCTGTGATAGTTTGGGTGAGCTCAGTGCTAATGTGTTGCCTCTCGTGGTAAACGCTCAACGTGGTTGACCGTGACGTCCCTGAAGCCGTTGCATCTGCCAGCCACTACAGCGACATGCCCCGAGTGCTTGACAGGCTGCGTCTCGGTTGCAGCGCCACATCTGGGGATTCGCAGCTCCGGAATACCTTTCTTGTTCAGCAAAGACAGTTTCGCCTCTTCTCTTTGTCGCGGATTTGCTATGTTCTTGCTGTCGGCAGCGTGTCTCGGCATTTCATTTCTCGTTGTACGGCCAGTGAGCGGGCAGATAGCCGAAAGCTTTCGGCAGCGAAAGGGGCCGAAAGCTTTCGCCC